>CM024592.1:40892189-41174654 GCA_014182565.1 Eucalyptus marginata | reverse complement strand
GCCTCGAACATGATACATCTGTCTTAGAGGTTGACTTGGGTCGAATACAATTGATTACAACCTTGTGCAGCAAAATATTGGAGGCAGACATTCTGGAATATGAAATTCCTCCTTCAACAAGTATGTCCCGAACTAGAGATAATGTTGCATGACCAACAGACACGTTTATTGGTTGGAAACTCCCTCTTTCCACACCAACGACATCCGCCAATATGTCCACATCCACCACAAAATCTTTTCCATTACCGTAAATCGAAACCTATTTGCATCTAGAAAAGATAGATTCGAATAGAAATAAGCAGTTAATTTAGGGTAGCGATAGAAGTTTCGTAACAAAATCTTTCAAGTTGAAGGAGAGCGAACTTCTCCCTTAGGTTCACCTTCAAGGAATCAAAGAAATCAAAATCCATGGATCGAGGGTTCATCACCCCTCTTTTCAGCAAATTCAAATAAGTCTTTTTGTGGTCTTTAAAATGAAACAAATTCGTTCCCTCACTAAACTGTGGATCACTTGGAAAGTTGGCAAAAGTCCTATCAGCCAAACCTTCAAGCGCAATGCCTAACCTTTTCATTTGCCTTAGAAACATGGTCTTGTTCTTGTATCCTCTCTCTTGCAGAAACTCATCAATAAATGTCATCGCAATACCACCCTTCTTCAACTGATTTTAAAGTTTAAAGAGAAACTGGGGTTTCAACGTTCTTACAAGTTCAACATCTTCCACAATCTCTTCTTCAGTTGGTTGGCATGGAGGATCTTGAGATGCATGCTGACACAGTTGAGAATGCATAAGACCCTCTGGCATGTGCTGTGGTCCCCTGTTTGTGATCTGAGACGATTTCCTTTGGAAAGACATCTTCACAGTTGAGGAAGACTTCTCAAACTCGTTCGATTGAAAAAGGTGAAAACTTGTAGAGTAAACTTGAGAGAAAAATTGAGAGAGAGTAGCAAATCTGTATTCTAGGGTTTTGAAAACGTAAATGAAGAAGAACTTCAACGGTATTTAAAGCAAGTGAAATGGGGTATACGAACAGTCACAAAGGAAAAATAAACTTCCCTTTTTTCAAAAATAAATGTGGCACCCCTGATTCGCTTGGGGTCGCCACAAATACCTATCACTCTATCTATTGAAAACCAGTTTAATGTCTTTCACTTGGGTTAAAGAGGAACCATAGTTCATAGTAATTTTTTTTTTTTTTGAAAAGGTTTCAGCGCAGCTCATCAGCGGAAGTATAAACGAGTCTCACCATCCCTTACTCCCATGACAAGATACAATGCACAACGACAACGCACCAAAGGAAAAGATAAAGCCGAGTCACTTTTATTCACATTTTTAGATGGATATCTTGAGTTGGTACAACAAAAAGCCAAGATTTTTAGCTATACTTGGCTAGGGCTCAAAAGAGATCTCGACCCCTATATCGAACATGTATACCCCTCCATCTACAAGTGTCAGCTATCCCAAAAACTGTCAGCTCCCACCAGTCAAACGTGCCATCACACCCAACTTGGTGCATTGGGCGGTGGCGGCGGCGGCAACATCCCCAGCATCACCCTATCACGACGGACATGGATAGACAGAAACTCTTGGATGACCGGGCCCCCAGCTAGGCCCACATCATACATGACCAGCACGCGGACTCGAACGAACAACAGACCAGGAACAGTGACGCAGATGTGCTCCGCGCACTCGACCTCAATGTCAGAAGGTAAGCCGTAAAAGGTACTGTGCGCGACCGGTGGTAAAGGCATCTTTTTAATCTGAAATGTTAGTCCCCAAATGGGTGAGTACAACCACTCAGCAGTAAAGATCCATCAAACTACACAATGCGTCAAACAGAACAATCAAGGTGTCATGAATAAAGTACATATCATCCATACATTTGAGCATACCTCACCTTATAGCCATGCACATGTCACCATGCACTTATACATATATCATCAAACAACAATGCATATATCACCATACAATGTGCTTATACCACCATGCACTATCATGCATACACTCATGCACATGGTTCAATTTTCAATTTCAATCGGATCTCATTTCATTTTTTTTTTCCTCCTAGGGATCAATGTTTGCATCCCACCATTTATCGCTCTTACCCAATCTGGCATCGCGAGGAACCTCTCGCACACACCTCCGGGCATCTCGAAACTCCCGAGGACATCTGGCACACACCTCCGGGCATTCGGCGCACACACTCCGGGCATCTCGAAACTTCCGAGGACATCGTTGGCTCACACCTCCGATGGTATACTCGTCATCATAATTTATTTTCATATATGCATCACATTATCCACATGACGTATGATGTGATGGTAACAAAGGTCTATTTCAACTTTTGACAATATGTACGATGCCATATGACACCACATATGCAACATAATCCATCACACAAGACATCACATCACATAGAACCAATTCTTTTACTTTTTTGAAAAAACATCAATGTTCGGGAGAAACAGTATACACAGTTCCGAAGATAATTTCGATTTAATACCCAAACGAACTCAAAAAATTATGAGATTTTGATATGTTATAAAAAACACCTAAAGGTAAATATCTCATGAAGGACATTATACCAAAAGAACTTTACATAATTTGGTACGGTCCATGCATCACAGATTTCGAAATTTAGCATCACAGTTTACACAATTCCGAAAATAATTCCAATTAAATACCCAAATGAACTCCAAAAAATATGAGATTTTGATAGATTATAAATAACACCTAAAGGTAAATATCTCATGAAGAACATTATACCAAAAGAACTTCACACGATTCGGTACGGTCCATGCATCACAGATTTCGAAATTTAGCATTTCAGTTTACACGGTTCCGAAAATAATTCCGATTAAATACCCAAACGAACCCTAAAAATTATGAGATTTTGCTATGTTATAAAAAAACACCTAAAGGTAAATATTTCATCTAGAAATCTAACTCAAATTCGCTCTACGTTAATATCTATAGACAGTTCAATTTCTCCTATTCTCGGTACAGTTTTTCCAGATCCAGTTTCTTCAAAGAAAGACAATTTCACCTACTTATACTTGTTCATTTCCTCGCAATTTTTGATATGTTATTCTTCATGAAGTCCTCTACCACTTATGTTAAGGAGTCGAAGTGATATTTCCACTAAAAGGTCGCATGCAACTCACAATCCCACGGAGGGACGGACTGACTTTTCTAGAAACAGCATGCACAACCAACAAATTTCTCCCCATTGCTTCGAAATCTCCTTACCTCCACCACATCCAACATTCACCATCCAACGTACACACATCACAGCTAGCGAAAAGGTAGAGAAATGGACTCTACTTGCCTCCAAACCGAGCAAAGCACAGCAAACAAATGGTGGGATGAGGCGGGCTCGACGACAGCTAGACGGATGATCGGCAGCAACCGGCTTCCTCCTCCTCTTCCTCTCTCACGAACGCTCACTTTCTCTCTTCCTCACGAACACTTTCTCTCTCTCTCTCCCTCTCAGTTCCACTTTGCTGAATCCGCCCCTTCCCCTTGCTAAATTCTCCCCATTAATGATTAGCCATCATTGGCTTACGTGCGATGCCACTTGGCTAATTTGCCATGTAAATGGTGGGGTTTAATGGGCCAGGCTCCCTCCTTCGTCAACGGTAGCAGCAGCCCCCCCCCCTTTTTATAATTTTTTTGGGCTTAGTGGGCCGGTCTTGGCCTAAGGATTTTGGCCACTTTCTCTTTATTAATCTACTCTAAATACCATTTATATAAATACCAAAATATACTTATTCACTTGGCCATAAATCTTGAAATCATAAATCAATAAACTCCTACTTATAAAACACATGGCTAAGAATAGAATTTTCTCATCAAGTAATTATCCATTGAAAAGCTTGGTCTCAATCCATTGCAAATCATGGGTCCAATGGCTACTACATAATTCAACGTCACAACCATTCACTTTTCCATAGCTCGTAACGTCTCTAGATATGGCCATGAAATTATTTTTCGGATGCCACAATTCTCCCCTCCTTAGAGAATTTTGTCCTCGAAATTAGACGTCACTTAAGCCTTTTGAAACAAGTAGGGGTACTTTTCCTTCATATGATCTTCACTCTCCCATGTCGCTTCCTCTACACCGTGATGTCGCCATAAAATTTTGACCAACGGGATTTTCTTGGTCCTAAGGACTTGCTCCCTTCGGTCCAGCACTTGTACAGGTTCTTCAATGTATCTCACTTTCTCATCCACTTTGATGGCTTCATGATCGAGTATGTGACCAGGATCCGGTTGATACTTTCTCAACATCGACACATGGAATACATCATGTAAATTTCCCAATTTAGGAGGCAGCGCCAAACGATAAGCTACGTCTCCTATTCTTTCAAGTATCTCAAAGGGTCTAACAAATCTAGGACCTAACTTCCCTTTCATTCCAAATCGAGATATTCCTTTCATTGGAGATACTTTAAGAAATACGTGATCTCCCACACTAAACTCCAATGGCCTTCTACGCCTATCCGCATAGTCTCTTTGTCGGTTCTGGGCTGTTTTAAGTCTTTTCCTGATAATCTCGACAGCTTTAGTAGTAACTTGTACTAATTCAGGTCCTGTCAATCTCCTTTCACCTACTTCATCCCAACAGACAGGGGTCCTGCATCTTCTTCCATATAATGCTTCATATGGAGCCATGCCTATACTTTTCTGAAAACTATTGTTGTGGGCGAACTCTATCAGGTGCAAATTTTCATCCCAATTTCCTCTAAAGTCAATAACACAGGCTCTCAGCATATCTTCTAGAGTTTGGATCACTCTTTCTGTTTGTCCATCTGTTTGAGGATGAAAGGCAGTACTAAATTGAAGCTTTGTCCCTAAAGCATTTTGGAGACCTTGCCAAAAATTTGAAGTAAACCTAGAGTCTCGATCAGAGGTGATCGTTACAAGTATACCATGTAGGCATATTACCTGGCTTACATATATCTCAGCAAGTTTATTCATAGAGTAATTTACGCGGACTGCTAAGAAATGAGCAGACTTAGTCAAACGATCCACTATTACCCAAATAGAATCGCGACCACTTGATGTCCTTGGCAGTCCTTGCACAAAGTCCATTGTTACATGCTTCCATTTCCATTCTGGTACGTCTAACGGTCTCAAGAGTCCTGTAGGTTTGCGGTGTTCCGCCTTCACTTGTTGGCATGTCAAACATTGAGAAACGTGTTTAGTTGTATCCGCTTTCATGCCATTCCACCAAAATTGCTGACACAAATTTTTGTACATCTTTGTACTTCTCAGATGAATACTATAATTACTCCTATGTGCCTCCGATAGAATTTCCCTGTTCACTTCTTCATTGTCGGGAACATAGAGTAGTCCTTGACATCTCACCACTCCATCTTCAGAGATTTGAAATTCTAGTCTTTTTCCTAAAGACACAGCATCTTTCACTTTCATAATCTCCGAGTCAAACTGTTGCAGGATCTTAACTTTCTGAATAATTTCAGGTTCAATCCTTAATGCAGTCAGCATACCTGTAAGGTGATCTACTCTCAATTCAAATTTTGAGTCCGCTACGGACTTTAACAAGTTCCATTCCGCCATCCTTAAACTGGCCATCTCCGTAGCTGACTTACGACTAAGGGCATCAACTACCTTATTCGCCTTCCCTGGATGGTACCGTATCTCACAATCATAATCCTTCAATAACTCCATCCACCTTCTTTGTCTCATGTTCAACTCCTTTTGTGAAAAAAAATATTTTAGGCTCTTATGATCTGTATAAATCTCAAACTTTTCTCCATACAAATAATGCCTCCATATCTTCGAAGCAAACACTATAGCTGCCAATTCTAAATCATGCGTTGGGTAGTTCAGTTCATGAGGTTTCAATTGTCTAGATGCATAAGCTATGACCTTGCCATGTTGCATCAAAACACATCCCAGCCCTTTGTGAGATGCATCACTATACACTGTAAAACCATCAGATCCAGATGGTATAGTCAGGATTGGAGCCGAGGTCAGTTTTCTTTTAAGCTCTTGAAAACTCCTTTCACATTCCCCACTCCATTCAAATTTCACGTTCTTTCAAGTCAATTTTGTTAAGGGACCTGCCAGTCGTGAAAACCCTTCAATAAACCTTCTATAATAACCAGCCAATCCTAAGAAACTCCGTATTTCAGTGGGTGTTGTCGGTCTCAGCCAATTTATTACCATCTCAACTTTCGTTGGGTCCACTGCAATTCCTCCTCCTGATACCACGTGTCCCAAAAATATTATCCGATCCAGCCAAAATTCACACTTGCTGAATTTGGCATACAGCTTGTGATCTCTCAGAGTTTGCAAAACTATCCTCAAGTGTTGCTCATGCTCTTCAGGCCCTCTAGAATAAATCAGGATATCATCAATAAAAACAATCAGAAACTAATCTAAATAAGGCTTAAAAACCCTATTCATTAGATCCATGAATGCCGCTGGTGCATTCGTCAATCCAAAAGGCATAACTAGGAACTCGTAGTGTCCATAGCGAGTCCTAAATGCAGTCTTAGGAATGTCTTCTTTCTTAATTCTTAGCTGGTGGTATCCCGATCTCAAGTCAATCTTAGAAAAGACCGAACTTCCCTGTAGTTGGTCGAAAAGATCATAAATTCTAGGTAAGGGATATTTATTTTTAATGGTCACTTGATTTAGTTGCCTATAGTCAATACATAAACACATTGACCCATCCTTCTTTTTCACAAACAAGATCGGTGCACCCCAAGGTGAAGCACTTGGTCTAATGAATCCTTTATCCAGCAACTCTTGTAGTTGCACCTTCAACTCCTTTAGTTACATCAAGGCCATCCTATACGAGGCTTTCGATATTGGCCCTGTTCCCGGCATTAATTCAATTTCAAACTCAATTTCTCGTTCTGGTGGTAATCCAGGCAACTCCTCAGGAAATACATATGGAAATTCATTGTCTACTCGAATTTCATTAAGCTTAGGCTCTTCCTTAGTATAATCTTTAACCATTGCTAGGTACCCTTGACATCCTTTGTCAAGTAACGCACGGGCCTCTATTGCTGAAATAAGTGCTATAGATAGGTTGGTCTGACTTCCCAGAAATTCACAACTAGACTGATCAGGTAAAATAAATTGGATCACTTTTCCATAACAATCCATTTTGGCCCGGTACTTGTGAAGCCAATCCATTCCTATGATAACGTCAAAATCATACATAGCCTTTACGACTAAGTCTATTTCCATATCCCTTCAACCTATTGTTATCTTACACTTTCCACACCAGCGTAGACAACACCATTTCTTTAAAGGTGTAGAAACACAAAGGGGTGTCTCAAGGAACGTAGTCTCTATTTTACTCAACAATCTATATCTTTCAGACACAAAAGAATGCGTAGCACCCGTATCAAACAATGCATAAGCCTTCTTGCCATTTATGAAAATTGTACCTGAGATAACGTTTTTCGAAGCTTTCGCTTCCTCTTGGGTGATCACATACACTTTTCCCTGTCCTGGTGATCTCTGTGGATTTCTTTGTGGATATGGTCCAGCGGTGTGTTGTGGTACTCGTCACATTGAGTTGATACTTGTCCGCGGCCTCTCTTGTGGACAATCCTTCTTAAGGTGTCCTACCTGCCCACAACCATAGCATTTCAGCCGTCCATTACAGGGTCCTGGGCCATGTCGCCCATCACACCTTCGACATTCTTCATTCCGATAAGATGCTTTCCCCAGATTCAGGCCATCCCTGGCTTTTCCAAAATTCCCGAAATTGCCCTTCTTCTTAGACTCCCAGGTCTGACCTTGACCTGGATTGGGTCTCTTACCTCGTCTGTCATCACCAAAAGTCGACTGTCTCTTATACTCTGACTGCTCCCTTACTAACTCCTGCTCCACCAACTGTGCCCTCTCATAAGTCTCATTATAATCTCTTATATTCAAAGGCACCAGTTGCTTCCGTATGTCAGTTCTCAATCCCTTCAGAAACCTCTTAGCTTTCTCTTCTCGATCCTCAATCAGTCTAGGAGCATATCTAGACAGTTCAGAAAATCTTGCCTCATATTGATCCACTGTCAGCTCCTTTTGTTCTAACTGAACAAATTCTGTAATTTTCTTATCCCTAGCATAGTCAGAAACATGCTTTCTATTGAAAGCTCTGACAAACTCATCCCAATTGGCATCAGTACCTGGTGGAAAGATTGTGTCTCTCGAAGCTCTCCACCAAAATTTTGCATTTCCCTCAGTGGTACTCGCAAAGTTATTTTCAGCATCATTGCAAACCAACAATAGGAAAATTCGTTCCATCCCATCAATCCAATGCTCCGCCTCCTTAGGACTTCCCATTCCACTGAATTTAGGTGGTTTCAACTTCAAAAATTGCTCCACCAGTCCTTGAGTACGGCATTTTGATCCGGGTTGTTGCTGCGCTTGTCTTCCCATCAGATTTCCTATATTGGCCAATGCGTGCAGGATATCTTCCACTCGGCGTTCAGCCCTTGCTGCAGAGGCTTCAGCCCTCGATGGATGATGGCTTCCATATCGTACCATGATTTCCCTGCAGTTTCCAAGCATTTGTCTCAGGAATAATCTGTGACTCAATGTCTCCATTAAAAGCAACTGCAACTATGGAAATAAGTAACATAACCATGTTACAGGCACCTAAAAGCAACTCATAACATAGACTGGGGATCTACGAGTGAATACCCATCACCCGTTATTCAAAGTTAGTCAACCATTCCTAGTTAGCATCCTAAGGTGTGCATTGTCATTATCATCATCAATTTCCAAATGAGGCTCCTTATCACTCCACATATAAACCTTTTGCTCTGATACCAACAGCTGTGGCACCCCCGATTCGGTTGGGGTCACCACAGATACCTATCGCTCTATCTATTGAAAACCAGTTTAATGTCTTTCACTTGGGTTAAAGAGGAACCATAGTTCATAGGAATTTTTTTTTTTTCAAAAGGTTTCAGCGCAGCTCATCAGCGGAAGTATAAACGAGTCTCACCATCCCTTACTCCCATGACAAGATACAATGCACACCGACTACGCACCAAAGGAAAAGATAAAGCCGAGTCACTTTTATTCACATTTTTAGATGGAAATCTCGGGTCGGTACAACAAAAAGCCAAGATTTTTAGCTATACTTGGCTACGGCTCAAAAGAGATCTCGACCCCTATATCGAACATGTATACCCCTCCATCTACAAATGTTGGCTATCCCACCAGTCAAACGTGCCATCACACCCAACCCGGTGCATCGGGCGGCGGCGGCGGCAACATCCCCAGCATCACCCCATCGCGATGGACGTGGATAGACAGAAACTCCTGGATGACCGGGCCCCCAGCCAAGCCCACATCATACATGACCAGCACGCGGACTCGAACGAACACTAGACCAGGAACAGTGACGCATATGTGCTCCGCGCACTCAACCTCAACGTCAGAAGGTAAACCGTAAAAGGTACCGTGCACGACCGGTGGTAAAGGCATCTTTTCAATCTTAAATGTTAGTCCCCAAAGGGGTGAGTACAACCACTTAGCAGTAAAGATCCATCAAACTACACAATGCGTCAAACAGAACAATCAAGGTATCATGAATAAAGTACATATCATTCATACATTTGAGCATACCTCACCTTACAGCCATGCACATGTCACCATGCACTTGTACATATATCATCAAACAGCCATGCATATATCACCATACAATGTGCATATACCACCATGCACTATCATGCATACACTCATGCACATGATTCAATTTTCAATTTCAATCGGATCTCATTTAATTTTTTTCTCTTCCCAGGGATCAATGTTTGCATCCCACCATTTATCGCTCGCACCCAGTCTGGCATCGCGAGGAACCTCCGGCACACACCTCCAGGCATCTCGAAACTCCTGAGGACATCCGGCACACACACTCCGGGCATCTCGAAACTCCCGAGGACATCGTCGGCTCACACCTCCGACGGTATACTCATCATCATAATTTATTTTCATATATGCACCACATTATCCACATGACGTATGATGTGATGGTAATAAAGGTCTATTTCAACTTTTGACAATATGTACCATGCCATATGACACCACATATGCAACATAATCCATCACACAAGACATCACATCACATAGAACCAATTCTTTTACTTTTTTGAAAATACATCAATGTTCGGGTGAAACAGTATACACAGTTCCGAAGATAATTTCGATTTAATACCCAAACGAACTCCAAAAATTATGAGATTTTGATATGTTATAAAAAACACCTAAAGGTAAATATCTCATGAAGGACATTATACCAAAAGAACTTTACATAATTTGGTACGGTCCATGCATCACAGATTTCGAAATTTAGCATTACAGTTTACACAATTCCGAAAATAATTCCAATTCAATACCCAAACGAACTCCAAAAATTATGAGATTTTGATAGATTATAAACAACACCTAAAGGTAAATATCTCATGCAGAACATGATACCAAAAGAACTTCACACGATTCGGTACGGTCCATGCATCACAGATTTCGAAATTTAGCATTTCAGTTTACACGGTTCCGAAAATAATTCCGATTAAATACCCAAACGAACCCTAAAAATTATGAGATTTTGATATGTTATAAAAAACACCTAAAGGTAAATATTTCATCAAGAAATCTAACTCAAACTCGCTCTAGGTTAATATCTATAGACAGTTCAATTTCTCCTATTCTCGGTACAGTTTTTCCAGATCCAGTTACTTCAAAGAAAGACAATTTCACCTACTTATACTTGTTCATTTCCTCGCAAATTTTGATATGTTATTCTTCATGAAGTCCTCTACCACTTTTGTTAAGGAGTCGAAGTGATATTTCCACTAAAAGTCGCATGCAAGTCACAATCCCACGGAGGGACGGACTGACTTTTCTAGAAACAGCATGCACAACCAACAAATCTCTCCCCATTGCTTCAAAATCTCCTTACCTCCACCACATCCAACATTCACCATCCAACGTACACACATCACAGCTAGCGAAAAGGCAGAGAAACGGACTCTACTTGCCTCCAAACCGAGCAAAGCACAGCAAACGAACGGTGGGATGAGGCGGGCTCGACGACGGCTAGACGGACGATCGGCAGCAACCGGCTTCCTCCTCCTCTTCCTCTCTCACGAAAAATCACTCACTTTCTCTCTTCCTCACTGTGGCATCCTAAACTCCCATGAACCCTGATTAGGTAATGGAAGTGCCATTTGTTTCTGTATTTGCCTTCAAATCAATGAATTTTGATTAATTTAGGACTGAGCTTTAAATTTGGAGAATTGTTTGAATGGGGATGTGTCTACAAGTGACCCAAGGGTTTTATTAAGGTGCAATTGATATGGAAATCTTGTTCTTGGTGGTGCACTTTATGAGTGAGGTTTTATTGTTTTAATTGCTAAGTTTTGTGATCTTATATGATAAAATTAGGTGCTTATTCTAATAAGTTTTAAAAAGGGAATAAGAATAGGGGAGGGTGGGCTGATTTTAGGCCTAAGGATTGCCCAACCAGCCCACGCAACCCCCCTGTTCGACCGGCCCATGGATGGCCCAAGACCGGCCCATTTTCAAAGCCCCTTCACCTTGCATGTGTGTCGCCAAGTGGCAAGGAGTTTGAGCCAAGTGTGGCTGTCCCCGTAGGCCCTTTTAGGCGGATTGCATGCAATCATTGATTGCTAATGAATGCAGAAGAGAAATTAGGGGGATTAGGGGTTGGTTTTGGCAATAAAGAGGGGGAGAGAGAGTGTGTCGTCCGAGAGAGAGTGAAAGAGAGGAGAGAAAGAGAGAAAGGAAGGAAAGAAAGGAAGAAGAGAAAGGGGGTGGCCGTGCGTGCAAAGAGGAAGAAGGAGAAGGAACGTCCACCGTTCGCCACCTTGCCGCTGTCTTTGTGCTATTTGAGCTTGAGTTGAGGCAAGTAGAGTCCATTTCTCTACTCTTTGGCTAGCTGAGATGAGTGCATGTTGATTGTGAATGTCGAATGGGGTGGAAGTGAGGAGATCTCGAAGCTAGGGGGAGGAAATTGTTGGCTATGCATGCTGTTTTCTTAGTCTGTCCATTCGTAGGATTTCGACTTGCATGTGGCTTTTTATTGGATATCTCACCTCGACTTCTGAACGAAAGTTGTTAAGAACATCATAAGGTATAACATATCAAAATTTTGGAAGAAATGAACGAGGGTAGGTAGGAAAAATCGTGTTTTTTCGGAGAGGGTCAGATCTGGGAATTTGGGTGCTAGGAACAGAAGATTTAACCATTTGTAGTTAATTATCCAGAGCGAATCTGACTTAAATATCTGCATGAAATGTCTTCATCTATGTCTTGACTACAACATAATTAAATTTCGTGATTTTTTTAAGGTCATTTGCATATTTAATCGAATGTGTTTTGAAAACTGTGCAATCTGTCTACTCGGACTTGATGATGTTGAAATGCATGGCCTATACTATTCTGTACGAACCTCTTTTGGAACAATGTTCTTCATAGGATATCTTCATCTATGTCTTGAGTACAACATAGTCAAATTTCCTGATTTTTGAAGGTCATTTGCATATATAATCGAATGTGTTTTGAAAACTGTGCAATCTGTCTACTCGGACTTGATGACATTGAAATGCATGGCCTATACTATTCTGTACGAACCTCTTTTGGAAAAATGTTCTGCATAAGATATATTCATCTATGTCTTGACTAGAACATAGTTAAATTTCGTGATTTTTGAATGTCATTTGCCTATATAATTTAATGTGTTTTGAAAACTGTGCAATCTGTCTACTTGGACATGATGACTTTGAAATGCATGGCCTATACTATTCTGTACGAACCTCTTTTGGGCAAATGTTCTGCATACGATATCTTCATCTATGTCTTGACTACAACATAGTTAAATTTCGTGATTTTTGAAGGTCATTTGCATATTTAATCGAATGTGTTTTGAAAACTGTGCAATCTGTATACTCGGACTTGATGATGTTGAAATTCATGGCCTATACTATTCTGTACGAACCTCTTTTGCAAAAATGTTCTGGATAAGATATCTTCATCTATGTCTTGACTACAACATAGTTAAATTTCGTGATTTTTAAAGGTCATTTGCATAGTTAATCGAATGTGTTTTGAAAACTGTGCAATCTGTCTACTCGGACTTGATGATGTTGAAATGCATGGTCTATACTATTCTGTACATATCTTTTTTTGGGAAAGTACTCTACATGAAATGTCTCTATCTATGTCTCGTCTGCAACATAGTTAAATTTCATAATTTTTTAAGGTCATTTGGGCATTTAACCATAAATGTTTCAAAAACTGTGCATGAGTAAGGCTAAAAATCCTTTTCTTGTGATATACAGATTGTACGTATTCTGATTTAGCTGGAAATTGTGCTATTCACTGGATTATTGAAATTGGGTGTGAATCATGATACTTTGGATTATTACTCAGGCAATGGTGTGACGACATTCATGCATTTCATAAGAGAAATGATGAATTTTCATGAACTCAAAGAAAGATTTCTTTTAAACCATTGCATCAAATGACATTTTCCCATTGCTGGTCGCTGGGCTTCCGACCCCGACCTCCGATTCCACATCAGCAAAGTCACGCGATTCGACGCCACTCGAAGCTGAAGCCCACTTCGACTCCGCCACTCTGCTTCCGATCGACGCTTGTACTCAGAGTTTTATGCCCCGACGACTGCTGTTGCTGCTCCTGAACGACCCCCTGCAGCAGCTCGCCTTGGCCGCGATCTGCAGCTCCCATGGGTACCTCCACTCCGAGCACCAACGACCCACGACGCCCAATTTGTTGCTCCAGATCCGGATGTCGAGCCACCGTCCGACGCCCCACCGTGCTGATTAGCGATGACCTCGACTTCGCTCCTAGTTCGTTCGTCGCCGGGTTCGCCACGGGCCCTTCCTCGCGGCCGCTCCGACCGCGAGGCCCCTGTTCCGCCGGTTGTCCCTGCTGCCTGGGTGTTGCCTTGTTCCTGCCGGTCCGCCCTCACCAGAGTTCCCCCCTACCGGATCTCCAATACGCTACCCCTCACCGAAGCCGGTGACTAGCCACACGGGCAAAAGCGCTCTTTTGAGAAAAAACAAAAAAAAAGGAAAAAAGAAATTAGGTAGTTTCTTTTGTTTTTTTTTTTTATTACTTATTCACTTATAGTTTTTTTTTTTTATATTTTCCCTTACATGTTTTTTTTAGTGAAGTTGTTCCTAAATATATGATTGATATTCCAACATGAAAGTGCCCATGAAATTAGGGATTGTCAGTTCGATTTTCGCGCCCGAGATTCGATTCGCAATTTAATTTTAAAATTGGACAACCTGATCTCATGCGCGATATATGGTTCGTCAATTTTCGAATATCAATCTTATCTTGTTTGATTTGATGTCGTGGTGTTTAAGTCAATTTTATTTTTGTAAAAGAAAAATCCAAGAAAAGATTAGGTTTGTTTGTTTTTTTTAATTATCTTGAATGTTTAAGATAGGGATTTTATTTTAAGTCATGAAAAAGAAAAGAAAAAAAGTGCATTCATTTAGGATGTTAGTTTTTTTTATTATCTAAATTGCATGTTTAATTTTAATTTCGAATTTCATAAAAAGAAAGAAAAAATTAGAATTAGGGCATTCTTTGCACGTCATTGCATATTAGATAAAAATTGTATTTTAGGTCTAGATAGATCTTTAGATAAATTGCATGATAGTTTTTTTTTTTTTTTTTTAGAATGCATGTTTAGAAAGCATTTAGAATAGATAGTATTTCACTTTAATTTGATTTTCATTTTTAAGTGATTTTAATTACGAATTTTCGTTAAATAAAATCATGAAATGCACGGCATTATTTAGTTTTTATTAGGTTCATTTAATTAGAAATTGTCTGTCATTAGAATTAGGTCATTTTGGTTAATTTAGATTGCATATTTAATTATTGCATGTTCATTAGAAAAAATCACAAAAAAATCTTTACTCATTCATATAGTTTAAGACATTTTTGCCATGCCATATTATTTCATGTTAGGTTAGAAGTACTGCATTGCATTGCATATGGACTATATTCTCATTAAAAAGTAAAAGGAAAAATTGAGTGATTGCTTGTTAATTAGAAATCATATCTAGGATTGCTGATGTGAATTTGATCTAACACCGGATGCTTTCGTTGCTTTGAGGTAAGTCCCGCATTATTTAATTGCTCTCCGAGTGTTAAATTGGTGGTATGTGCACTGCACGATCGCCTCACATGTTAGGAAAGTGAATTAAAATAGATTTAAGCTGCCTGTAAAACATTTTTTTGAAATAAAAATAGAAAGGTACCGAAAGGGCATTAGGATAGTCTAGTGTAACCAAGTCCCCGTACCCAAAATCTCTCTGGTTCGTAGGAGTAAAATAATCCTCCAATTATTTTACTTAGGTGTCTAATCGACCTACCACAAATTGATTAGTGGCGACTCCCTTTTGTATGCTAGATATTTGAATTTAAATTGCGAGTTGGTATGGGCTTAGGAGAGCCAGAGCTAAGTCTGGTTTAGCAATCCATTAGCCTAATTTTACATGGTGCACCCGAAAATTTGATCGCGACAGAGGTTATATAGGATTGGATTGGTATTGAGATGTCGTTATTGGAATATTATTTTTAAAGTTGTGGCCACATAAAACAAAATTTTCAGTTATTAACCCGATAGTATCATTTTCAATATAAAATCTTTTACGAAATAAAATAAGTTAATTAATGTAGCCCAAGTGGGAGAATGTTGGAAATTTCCTATAATATGTGTGACATCCTGATTTTCAGGTTCTGATTTCAATCGGATAAGTCGGGCCTTTCATCAACGTGAATATAGTGTTTTTCTCTGAGATGGCCACTCATGAGATAACTGACCTATCAGGTGAAGCCGTTAAGGGATTCTAATGCAATAGACTTGAGAATTCGACCAGGAATCGACTGCTCGATCGTGCTAGTCTGCAAGGGTCATTGCAGCACAATTAAAAATTGATCAGAGACCAAAGATAGGTCGATTCGATTAAAATGGTGATCAAAGTGTGGGTGATTCCACCTAATTGCAAAATTCTCATCGATCGGCACTAAACCGATTTTCTGTCGTTTTGGGTACCCTGTGTCCGTATTTGAAATCTTGAGATTTTCACAACCACCGAGAGTTGCCAATGTGTTGAATGGGTTCATTATGGTTCAAAGAAAATCGACCACGGGTCAATTGCACCAAAAATTCCTAAAAGCTACCTAGTAGGCAAGGTCACACTAAAAGCGCGTTTGATTAAAAATAACCGCGAATTTGAATTCGATTTCAGAAATTGGAAGTCCTGTCGTGTCATGAGTCATTCTAGGAACGTCAACTGACGTTTTGAGGAAATTCTGGTGAGTTCGGGATTTTTTAAGGAAAATCGAATCGACAATACGAAAAATGAGCGGAAACTCGGATTGGCCAATTTGAATAGACTTTTTGGCATATAGTGTAAGTGAATCGGTGAATGGAAGCTATTTGGGCTTCTTCTGATTTCAAATCGGACCTCAACCGAATTTATTTGTTCGGGAAATCGGATGCCGAGAAGAATGAAATGAAAGTCGGTTTCGAAGGCAATTCGTGAGATTGAAGGACCGTTTTATTCTGGCTTTCATCGGGACTTCATTTTGGACAAGTGGACATAGAATTTGGTCTAGCTTGACCATTTGTCTTAGTTAATTTTGAAATTAAGCGGAAATTAGGATTTATAGAATTCTATTTGAAGCTTTCCTTTTTATTTCAAAATCCTCTCCTTGGTCCCACCATCTGCGCACGCACGCACACCCCCCCACCCCCCTCCCCCTCTTTTATTTTTCTTGGCCGAACTCTCTCTTCTGCAATCCTCCATTTCACCTTTTTCTTCTTTTAATTTTGGTCCTCTTTTTATTGATGTACGACTTTTCCCTCTCTCTTAGCCGACCTATCTTTTGCCCCACGACTTCAACGATTCGCCTCTGCTTTCTTTCGGCCTCTGTTCTTTGATTTCATGCACGTGTTCTTTGACCGAGAATTTCTGCCACCTCAAGACCGACGGACGCCACTTTGTTCCTGCTCCTGGTCGTTGTCCATTTCCCTCATATATTTGTTGCCCCACAAACGCCCCCACCAAAACTCCATGGATTCTCTTCCTTCCGCGGACGTCCCCACCTCTTCGGTCATCCCTTCAGCGTGTGGGACTCCTCTCCAACGTGGAAGCCATGGTCCCCATCGGCAGCAGCTTCGGCCTTCTCGTTTTCAATAGCTCGGCCCAGCCCGCGCCTTCACCAGTTCAACTTCAAGAAGCCCCTTTAGAGTTGACGAAGGCAACTATTCCAGCAGAATTTCAGCCTCAAGGCGGCCCAACTCAAGGCCGTTTCAATCACGGCCCGTACCGCCACTTGTGGTAGCCAAACCTAACCCGAGCCGTGCTCAAATCAGCCCTCGTGTCAGCCCGTTCCAGCAATTTTGCAGAAAGGGTTTGAAGGCCCGTGACCCGTTTTTGAGCCGTCTCGACCCCGGTTGGTGGAATCGCTTTGGAGAGAAGCGAGCGCACGCTCGTCGATTTGATCCAAGTGAATCTTTAATCCGGTGAGTTTAACTCACTAATGCCTTCTTAGTTTGCTAATTATAATTAAAGGTTGATTAGTATTAGTTAAGGGTAATTAGGTTGTTAGATTAGGATGGATTAGTGATTATTAGTTAATTGCATTGCATATTAGTTAGATGACTTGTGTACTTAACTAAAGAATTGCCTATAGTATTTAATGAATGTATCTCGGGATTTTTCCCGACTCTTATCAGGCTTCAATTTGGCAATTCGGGCCTAAGTGGAATTTTTAGTAATTAAATATTAATTTTCGAAATTAATTTAATTAATTAATTATTTTCTGGAAATTCAACTGGGATGGCCGATGACCAGAATTTTATGCTGATGATCGTGGTGCGGTCGGTTTATTTAATTGAGCTAAATTTTGAGCTAAATTGGATTTTTAATGTTTATTAATTAATTTTCGAAATTAATTAATTATTTATTTATTTATTTTTCGAAAATTAAGGCTGGGATAGCCGACGACCAAAATTTCGTGCTGATTGTCGTGGTGCAATCCGTTTATTTATTTGAGCTCTACATTGCATGGAATTAAATTAATTGTGATATTTTAGGGATTTACCCTAAATTGATTGAAATTGAGTAGGATTAAATTATTGATTGGTAGATGGCCAAGTATGTTTATTT
Source organism: Eucalyptus marginata (assembly GCA_014182565.1). Lineage (NCBI taxonomy): Eukaryota > Viridiplantae > Streptophyta > Magnoliopsida > Myrtales > Myrtaceae > Eucalyptus > Eucalyptus marginata. The sequence continues at coordinate 41,156,422 of CM024592.1, read as the reverse complement.
AGCATTTATAATGCTTTGTTGAGTTGTAAAGTAAGTAGAATGGTGAGAGTGAATTGGAAGTACTCTAGGCTATAACCAATCAGGTACGGTGTTATGGGCCTACGTGGTTCGGTGACTAAGGACGTCACTAGCAAAAATGGTGCCTTAAAGAATGCACGTATCGGTCTAGTATATATACATCATTGTGGACCTACGTGGTTTGGCGAAAACGGCGCCTTAAAGAACGCACGCAATTGTCTATTGAACACATCGTTGTAGGCATGTGTGGTTCAGTGATTTGGGATATCACGGCGAAAACAGTCTTAAAGAACGCACGCAATGTGTCAGTGGATACGTCACCTTGGCGAAGTTGACGCCCGAGAGCATTGATGTGGCTCGTGACCGAGTGTACTATTGGAGGTTATATGGTGTGGAATTAACGACCTCGAATGGTCTGACTGACATGTAAGCGACTAGGTCGATTGATCAATGCTTTAGTCCGATTGTTGTGAATTGTTTGATTGAATCGATATGATCGAGAGATGGTCCGATTGACATGTAATCGATTAGATCGATTAATCAATGATTTGATCCGTTTGTTTGATTGTTTGGGTGCCTATTGAACTGTACTGATTTGCAGGTTGGGACTGAGGCCAAGGTAAGTCATCTGACTCGTGTTGTGCTTAGACAACCCTAAGGTGTATTGGTTTACTAATCGAGTCTTAGGGGGTAGAACTTGCTGAGACGTAGTCTCACCCCGTTGTGGGACAACATTTTCAGGTTCGGAGATGGAAGATCCCCCTAGCCGATATGGTCGTCCTACGAGAACGACTGATCAGGTCTATGCTTTTCCTGATCCAAGGAGTGATTGGACATATGAGTTGGTGGTAACTTCAGTCTGGGCAGAAGAGGCCCCAAATCTAGAGGTACCCGATCTTTTTAGAGCCTGGTTTAGAACCACTCCATACGGTTTAAGGATAGGCCCCCTTTTAAGCTTCGATGTCCCTGCCGAAGTGATTGATGTGGCCAAGGATGTGGAACAAGCGGACCTACCTGACGGTGATGTGGAAGACCCGTCGTCTCGCTCGGATCAAGCGAACCCTGAGGGTTTAGAAGTCGGGTCTGAATAGTTGGTCCTAGGACAACAAATTTTGAGAACCAATCTTTTTGTTAGGCCTTGTAAATATCGGCTGGCAATGTTAATGAATTAGCCTGATATGTATAAAGGTATGTCCTAGTTTCTATGAGTTGCGGTCCTGCCTTTCTATTCCATTGAATTATTGTCTAGGGATTTTTATATCTGCTTCCGCATGCACATTTAAAAACAAAAGGGTCAGTGATGCGTCCTGGGACGTCGCTATTAATCGACCAGATGAGGGATGGGCACACGTTCGAGAATCGGGGCGTGACAATATGGGCTTACATTAATTAATTGATTTTCTATTTTAAATAATCGGGTTAATGGATATTCTAATATTTGTTGAACCCTAAAGTGATCTAATTGAATTGGGTATTGGCATCTATTGATAACAGGCCTGGTTGAGCAGCAAAGTGTAGGCAATTGTGTTTAACTGAAGCCCGTAATAGGAAGGGCCCAGTTGACACGCTGTTGATTAGGGTTTGCTAGGTCCCCTCTCTAGCCTTTAAAATGATAGGTTATACCTATCAATTGCTTTAATTCCATTGAAAGTTGCTATACTGAAATAAGTCATAGAGAGGAAGATCTGGTATTCCGATAGATCACTGTTTATCAGATTGATCTATTTTCTTCAAGTGAAGTAATGGCTCAAATAGGTACGCTTTAATTCCGCTGTGTTTATCGATTCTTGGTGTTTTACAGTCATATATGGATTCGCTTCTTCTTGATTAATTATTTGTTTATGTGAACAAATTACTTACATCATCGACCCATTATTTTTATCTTTCTATTGAACACATGCAGAAGCAACTTTAATAAACACTCGATCTATCAACAAACAATAGGGATAACAAAGTATAATAGACGATTTCCAAAATTGACGATTTATTCTCAACATGTTAACCCTAGGAATTTAACATGTGCAGACTTACAGCAAAAGGTAACTCTTACACGAACTATAAGCAAAAAGGGTCGAAAAGGTCAGGGTTAATTTTAGCTTCACTAACTCTAAGCACTGGCCTTAGTGTCCCTGTGGAGAGTTGGGCTCGTAGTCAAAGGAGAACTTCTCCATTGGCTCATAGTCGGAAGGGTATTCTTTTGACTTCGAATCCACAACAACGACACCAAAGATATTTATATCCATGGGGATCTTAGTTTTGCCTTTCCACGCTCCTGTAAGGTGGTCCTTCAAAGCCATGAAGTGGACCGGTACGATTGTCATTCACCTCCCTAATGTACCATGCCTTAAACTTATGGGGCACCCAAACAACAAGCCCCTCGTCCACCGAAAAGGTCGTGAACACCAGCTTGTGGATACATTCAGTCTTCGGAATAGGAAACGTGGTCACATGCATATCCTAATACATAGGGACCCCAAAACATACGGGACGACACTTCATACTAAAGATCTAAAAAGGTTCAACAATAATAGGGTGAGATAAAATCTCAGTGAGTCAACTTCCTAAACCTTGATTAGGAAGCTAATTTGTTTCAGAGGCAGCCTAAACATTCAACGGCATACAATCTTACTTCACTTTGGCACACTCCTGCATATTAGTACATCTCATGTGACAATATTGGTGTAACACACATAAATAATAATCATAATACATTCGAAATATTCCAAGCGCATTGTCTATACACATGTTTCAATTATTATAACCACTTGGGTCACGGCCAATACAAGAATCCACGGTTTTCCAACATGACCAGGCATCATCCCGCCTCATCGAGCATGGCATTATCTAGAACTCCCGCCTAGATGACATTCCATAAAGGAGTATCAATCCGGCCTCAACAACAACTAGGCATCCAAACCCCCGCCGAGCATTCGATAAAAATCGAACATTGTTCCTAAACTCCCATTGGGTGATGGTTCGATTAAATGACCACTCAAGCACACTAACAATCAAGCCAATTCTTATTACCATTAATTAGCTTAAAACAAAAGAGTTCATTTTCAAATATTCAATTATGGCAATTTTTCATACTTAAAAATCATAGTGAAATATTTGTACGTGATCACGTATTTGAAATCAACCTATCAAACTTTGCACACTTCCATTTTAAATTTCCATTGTTTTATTTAGCACGTAAAATTTGGTGTCTAAATCCAGCGCCTTAAAATTCTCTATTTTCTTGTCCATAAAACCTTTTTTTTTAACATAATAAATAAAACCTATAATTCAACAATCAATAACATAGCATCACAAGCTTAAACGACCAGAATTAAGCACAATATCATCCTGAAAATGAGTATAAAATTCTACTTAATGGTTAATCAGTCATTAATTATGCTAATCAATAGTAATTAAGCTAATTGCAATTAATTAGGCTAAACTCGATTAATTAACCTAACTATAATTAATTTAAAATTAATCATCATTTATTTACATAATCACAATTAATCAAATAAATTATGATTAATTAATCTAATCATACTTACTTAAACCAATCGCACTTAAATTTAATCTAAATCGTCCTTAATCGCAATTAAGACTAAACTAAAATTGAGTAATACTAACTGTCATTATCCCTAAACTAATATACCCTCTAAACATAATTATCACCCTAATCCACGATTAGGAAGTTAACTCATGGGTTTTCGGCGACGGTGGCGTGTCGACATTTGAGGCTCGAACGAAAATTCAATGGCAGCAGTGGCAACTCGTCAAGCTCATGGCCACCTAAGGGATTCGGCTTGGTGATGGCTTGTGGTGGAGGTGATGGACGGCAAGGGGCAGAACCAAGCGAGTGGTGGCGCAATGGCTTGATGGACAGGTGATGAGTGGTGGTGGTCCGGGGGCCAAAAGGTGGTGATGATGATGGTGGTGTGGTGGTGCTGGATGAAGTGGTGAGTGATAATGGAGGTGGCGGTGAAAATGGAGGACAGTGGTAAGGAGACAATGGTGGGGTGAGGGGATGATGATGGTGATGATAGAGGTTGGTGGAAGGAGATGGTGACGACCTAAGTAGCACCGACACGCGACACGGACATGCGACACGACACGACACGTCATTTCTCAAAAATAGAGAATTTCGACACGTTGGAACACGTTGTATTCATTTTTAATTAATTTGATTCAAATTCATAAATAATTAACTAATTAATTAAAAAAAGAGCCTACAATGAATTACCCCTCCCCCCAAAATTAAAAGTCACTCCATGAGATCCTATTTTTTATTATTTTTGAGTTTTCTTATCAAAAACGGCACGTCGTCTATGTCATGCCCCAATCCTCAGAGACGCACCCATCCTTCTTTACGGTCAATTTTAAAATGATATATCCAGGGCTATGTATCGCCTACCCTTTCATTTTTAATAGCACATGCGGAAGCAATTATAAATCCCCAGATAATAAAACGATGGGATAGAACATATTTTTCATATTAAAATTCACAACCTTACTTTTATACAAACACTTCATAGTATTCTACAATACTATATACACAAGTCTAATCTAACATCTATTCACACACAGACAGGGTTTGACAAAACAGGATGGGATCTCAGTCCTCATCCAGGTCGTACTCAAGATCCCTCTCTGGATCATCTTCTTCTTCAAAAATCTTTCTCCTCCTCAGGTTTCACATTAGTGTTCTCCTTCTCAGATTCCTCCTCCTCGGCTCCTCATCAGGGTCCTGAAATGGTTATACAATAACCATTGAGACTATGTCTTAGCAAGTTCTACCCCACTAAGACTCGATTAGGAAACCAATACATCACCAAGTTGCCTAAGCACAGCACGAGTTAGAGGACTTACCTTGGCCTCAGTCCCATCCTGCAATTCAAGGTTATATACAGATGCTTCATATATCACATCAATACAATCAATTACATCATGACAATCAGATCAAATCATCGATCAATCGAGCTAGTCGATTACATGTCAGTCGGACCATTTTTAGGTCATTAATTCCACACCATATAACCTCCAATAGTACACTCAGTCATAGAGCCACCTCAATGCTCTCGGGCATCAACTTCGCCAAGGTGACGTATACACTAGACAATTGTGTGCGTTCTTTAAGGCGCCATTTTCGCTAGTGATATCCCAAATCACCGAACCACACATGCCTATAACGATGTATATAATAGACAGTTACATGCGTTCTTTAAGACACCGTTTTCGCCAATGATATCCTTAATTACCGAATCACGTATGTCTATAACGATGTATATAATAGACAGTTACGTGCGTTCTTTAAGATGCCGTTTTCGCCAGTGATATCCTTAATCACCAAACCACGTATGTCTATAACGATATGAGTACTAGACCGATACGTGTGTTCTTTAAGGCGCCGTTGTCGCCAGTGATATTCCAAATCACCAAACCACATAGGTCCATAATGATGTATGTACTAGACCGATACGTGAGTTCTTTAAGGCGCCGTTTTCGCCAGTGACGTCACTAGCCCCACACGAACCACATGCCCATAACACCGATTGGGTTATATAGCCCAAAGTATTCCCAATTCACTCGTGATTCTATCCACTCTACAACTCATCAAAGATTATAAATGCTAAATAAACATACTTATCCATCTACCAATCAATCATTTAATTTCACTTAATTTCAATCAATTTAGGATAAATCCCTAAAATATCACAATTAATTTAATTTAATGCAACGTGTAGCTTCAAATAAATAAACGACCGCACCACGACAATCAACGTGAAATTCTGGCCATCGACCATCCCGGTTAATTTCTGGAAAATAAATAAATAATTAAATTAATTTCAAAATTTAATTATTAAATACTAAAAATCCAATTTAGGCCAAATCGCTCTAAGCGCGATAAGGGTTGGGAAAAACCCGATATGCATTCAATAAATAGTAGACTACATCTACTTGCTAATTGTACAATCAAAATGTCTAATATGCATCACAATCAATTAATAATCACTAATCTACTCTAATCTAACCACATAATCCTATTTAATTAACACTAAATAACCCTTAAGTATAATTAGTCCACTAAGCAAGGATTAGTGAGATTACTCATCGGAATTAAGCGCAAATCGGATCAATCCGACGGGGACGACACGAGGGTCGTTTCTTCCCAAAGCAAGTCTCGGGTTCGAGGCCCGGAACACCTCAAAACGGGCTCACAAACCTGCTGAAAACCCACTCACTAGGTTGCTGATCTTGACTGGAAAATGCTACAAAACAGCAGTAAACAACCTCGGCTAGAGCAGCAATGCTTTGGGGAAAGCAAGTGGTGGTCCGGCAGGGCTGAGCGGTGGTCCATGGTGGCTGAACAGCTTCAACACGAAGCCAAAGGAGTTGCTGGACACACTGCAGGAACGGCTGGACAAAAGGGAACGGCGGTGTGTGGGCAAGATGACTCGCGCACGGGCAATATGCGTGAGGCAACGGCGATCTGGGCAGCCGGCAGCGACGACGAGCTGCTTTTGCTCTTCCTCTGCTGTTCGTTCGCACAAAACAGAGGGGAAGGAAAAGCAATCCACGGTGGCTTTACGTGAAAGGATGAGGGAGAGAGAATGGGAAAAGATAAAGTTGAAAAGTCAAGAAATGGATGAAGCAAAGTGAGAAACAACAGGGGTCAGTCGGTGGGGGCTTTGCATGAGAGAGAGAGAGAGAGAGAGAGAGAGAGAGTGCGCATTGGGGGGGGGGATGTACGCAGCAAGGGGAAAAGAAAATTAAATGGAAAAATTTTGAAATAAAATCCTATAATTCAAATTCTTCATTCCACTTGCACTTGTCTTGGCCTAATTTGGTCCCCAAAATTTACGTCTTAAAGCGTCGATCCTCACTTACTTTCTTTGCACAAAATTTCCTCAAACAACAAGTTTTGGGCAATAACAACGACCATTTCCTTCAATTCTCGCATTCTAATTCATTTTCTTTTCGAATCCGATTTTCCGAACAAACAAATCTGGTTGGCCCATTTGAATTCGAAAAGCCAAACAACTTCCATTCACTGATTCACTTACACTAGATGCCAAAAGTCTCTTCAAATTGGCCAATCCGAATTTCCGTTCGTTTTCCGAATCGTCCGCAACGATTTTCTGTAAAAATCCCAAACTCTCTGAAAAATCTTATGAGACCGAGTCGACACTCCTAGAATTTATTGTGACATGATAGAAACTTCATTTTCTGAAATCGGACTCGAATTAACGGTTAATTTCTATTTGACGCATTTTTAGCGTGACCTAGGCTACTAGGTAACCTTCAGACATTTTTAGTACAAATGACCCATGATTGATTTTCTTTGAGCTACTATGAACCCACTCAACTCATTGGCGACTCTCGATTTTCGTGAAAATCCCGAGAATCCAAATACGGACACAGGGTACCAAAACAATAAGAAAATCAGTCTAGTACCGGTCGACATGAATTCTCTAATTTAGTAGTGTCACCCACGATTAGCCACACATCTCTGTCGATCCAATCTATCTCTGATTTCAAATCGATTTTTAATTGTGCCGTAATGGCCTCTAAAGATGGGAGAAATTGTACACCCACCACCGATTCTCCCCCGCATTAACCCAGATCTGCCGCCACGTGGCCCAAGCGACGACGTGTAAGGCTACGGAGCCGCTTCTCAGAGTAGCTACGGTGAGATCGACCGTAGACGATGTTTAGAACCTTCCCTCCCCACGCACAGCTGAAGCTCTATAATTAAAGCACATACCAAAGCAGAGCCTCCACTAACCCTAGCATCTCTCTCTCTCTCTAAAACTCTCTCTCTCTCTCCTCCCTGAAGCCTCAGCCATGGCTTCACGCGGGCTCTTATCCATGCTCCTCCGCTCCTCCGCCCGGAGATCCGGCCATCGATCTCCCTTCCCGAGCCCCAAGAACTCCTCGATCCACTCCCCCCACCGCCCCTCCCCCATCGGGTACCTCCTCACCCGCGCCGCCGAGTACGCCACCTCCGCCGCCGCCCCGCCCCGCCGACAAAGAAGGATGGCAGGAAGGGCCAGATCACGAACGAGTTCACCGGCGCTAGCGCCATCGGACAGGACCCCCTTGCCGCTTGACGCACAACCGCCTTCCTCTCCTCTTCCGTCTCTTGCCACCTCTCGCCGTGGTGGGCTTGTCGGCACTCGCAGCCTTGTCTCTGCTCCCTCACCCTCACCTCCACCCTCCATCTTCCGGACACACGTGTCAAAACATGGTGGACCACGTGTCGGAAAATCGGACACGTGTTGACCACGTGTCCGACCGTGTCCGAGTGTGTCAACGTGTCCGACACGCTCCAACACGTGTCGGACACAACACGGAAGCATGGGCAACGTGTCCGTGCTTCGTTGGTGACGACAATGGAAGAGTGATTGTTGAACTTGGAGAAAGAGGGGGAGGAGGAGATGGAGTATGAGGGGAGATAGAAGTGAAAATGAAGGGGAGGGGGAGTCTGCAGTAGAGAAGGCGTGAGGGGAAGGGGAAGAGAGAGAGAGGGGGAAATTCAAATATTTTCCCCAAAAACTCATAATTTCTTTACACCAATTCTGCCTCAATTTTCTCTTAGCCTAGTATTTTGTCCCATCAATTTCTTTTTCTTTTCATTTTATCTTAAAGCCAAAATTATAACCAACAAATTGCAACTTCGCCATTGGATCCATTTTTCCTTTCCAACTTTCAATTTTCCGTCCAATAATTCATTTTTCGAAAATTTTGAACTTGTCAATAACTCAACGGAAAATGAGACGACATCTAATAAATTAGTCTTATGGCCCTCGAAAGTTTGATACCCGAAATCGAATTAAATTTCATGGTTAAAAATCGGTTGAACGCGATTTTAGTACAACCTAAACTATCGGGTGGCTTTTAGGATTCTCACGCAGTTGGTCCATGGCTAATAATTTCCGATCCACGTTTGTGTCTTTTCGAATTGTGGACGACCCTCGGTTGTTATGTAATTGCGATGATTTAATTACGTACTCTGAATATAAGATCAATAGGAAAATCAGTTTATCATCGTTCGACGCGAATATCATAATTGTATGGAATCACCCGCAAACTAACTACGTACTTCCGTTGAATTGATTTATATCCGTTCGCTAATTGACTTATAACAGTATAGTATTGACCCTTGTCAATCCTTATGATCGACTGGTCGATCCCTTATTGAATTCTCTAATCGTTCGTGTTTTGATCATTTACAGTCTCACCTAATAGATTAGTTAACTCATGAGTAATCAGTTTAGCGTAAAATAACCATAAGTGTGTCGATAAAATAACCATTTCATATATTTCGAAATGAGGTCAAATTTTGAGATATCACAGTCTTCATCGGTCCACCTCACTGGCAAGATGGCGAACAAGACTAGCTTGTCATTGGGGTCCTCAAAGAAGTAGGTCGACACCGTCTCTGGCAAGGTGTCAGCCTCGTCATCGAACGACGCCATGTCACGCGAGCCTGAATTTGACGTGTTCTGGGGGAGATATCGGCCGAAAGGGAGCGAGGCAATTCGAGAAGCGAATCACAACGTCAGGTCGAACTTTTGTTTCAGAGAAATCGGCTGAAACTACTGCTAATGTCATCTGCTTTCCGAATATTTTGGAGAAATCGACCGAAACTGATACTTTTCAAATATTTCAGAGAAATCAGCTGAAATTGCTGCTTTTCATTGTCAGGTTACCGCGTCATTTGTTTTTCAAATATTCGAAAACCAAATGACGCGGCAACCTAACGATGAAAAGCAATAGTTTAGTTTTTTCTTCCTCGAATCGCATAGTCGGGTTTGGTGCATGCGTTGAAAATTTATTGATTTTTTATTTACTCAATTCACCGCCAATTTTTCTCCCCCTTACCACATGGTCGGGTTTAGATTGGCTTAGCTCGAGACCCGAATCAGTCCGGAGTGAGTCAGCTTGAAAAATGTTCGGTCCAGGCCTCTGGCAGTTGGGGGCTAGTTTGGTTTTCGGGCTCCAAGCCTAGAAAGCCAGGAAAGCCTGATCCATGGACCCACACATGTTTTGGGAAAATTAAAAAAAATTATATATATATATATATATATATATATATATATATATAATAACTCTGGAAAAAAGATCATTAGGCTTATGACTCTGGTCAAAAGATGTTGGGTTTCACTTTGCCAGTGGATTTTATAAATTACTACTCCTCTTATTGCCCCAATAATGGCAATATAAAAATATTTCATTTCTTTTATTTCCCAATAAAAATACTATAAATTCGTCCATGACAGACCTAGTTTTTGTTTCACAGTTTGTATGATTAAAACAAATAACTGCATTTTTTTAATTATTTTTTTACTAATCCCGTGGAGTGGATCACCTAAAATAAGACCCAACATCGGTGGATGTTTTGCACTAACGAAATCGCTTCGGACGGTTGGAGTCTGTCCCTTAGCTGATTTTCACATTTGAAGGCCATGAAGCTGTTATTCCTCGTGAGCCAGATAGTTTAGTCACGATTCACATGAATGCCTTAACGCCAGCGAAAATCACTTGTTTATTCATCCGTGCAGAAAATCCATGCACAAATCACGAGCCATGTTTCAAGTTTCCACAGCCAACAAATGGAAATAAATTAATTAATAAAAGTGCCTAACAGGCGGTAGTTCACTATAAATACGCACTCGTGGAGAAATCAAAGATTAAGAACATAATAGACCACTAAATCGTCTTGTTTCTTCGAGCCAAATGGGGAAATCTAGCAGCAAGAGCTTGATCCTGGGGCTCGCGCTGGTGCTGCTCGTAGCCATGGTGGGAGGAGCCAAGGCCACGACCGTATGCAAGATCTCAACCGACAAACTAGCCTTGTGCCTCCCGGCCGTCGCCCGCGACCACCCCTCTCCGCCAACCAGGCAATGTCGTAAGGTGATCTCTAAAGCAGACACGTCGTGCCTCTGCCAGTACAGGTCTGTGCTCCCGAACTGCGGGATAGACCCCGCCAATGCCATGGCGTTGCCCGAGAAATGCGGCCTCAAAGCGCCTCCGAAGTGCTCCGACAACTAAAGTGAGCCAAGCGGCTATATGTTTCGTGATCACGCGGCATGCCTAGAGCCAATCAATCCATTGCTCCTTCGTTTTTTAATAATTAATTAACTAGACATGCGATGAAGCTCATTGGTAGATCTCCACCGATTTCATGTCTTTCCAGTTTATTTTATTTTGAATTACCAAATCTTCGAAGATCCCCGACGTTGCACGGGGTTTGACTGCTGGGCCACTTTGTTCGTTTTCTTCCCTTTTCTCAATTTTATGAGGCGCGACATTCCCTCTGTATTCGGAAATGATGTTAGTGAAAAAAAGAAAAAAAGAAAAAAAAAGAAACCAGCTTCTTATTGCATTGAATTGAATGCAATATTGACTCATTTCAATTCCTATCTGGAACTGTTTCCAACTTCACTAACATAAATGCCTCTGCAATTATAATAGGAAAGATTCCAAGTTTTGTAGGTTGTTTGTAATTGGACTATTTTTTATATCAACATCACATGCTCATGGTACAAGTAGAGGCGTTAAATGGGTTGCACAACCCATTTATGGACCCATGTTTATTTAAATGGGTCGTTAATGGGTTAGGCTTTATTTCTCAAGACACCCATGATGGGTTTTAAAATAAAAGGACTAAAATATATGAGTCTTAAATGAGTCTACTATGTACCCATTTAAGACCCATTTACCAACCCATTAAATATACCCACTATCTAGTCTACCCTATTAGAGGTGGTAAAATTATAATTATTTTCTTTTCTTTTCTTTTGTTCTTTTTTCTTTCCTTTTTTTTTTCTTTCTTCTTCCTCCGGTGGGCGGCACGGCGATGGCCAGCAACTGGCTAGGCGAGCCTCGAGCTCACCAGAGGCCTCGGTAGATTTGGCGAGGGGCGAGCTCGAGCTCACCGGCGAGCTCAAGGCTCGCCGGCGTCGGGCAAGCTCGGGGGCGAGCCTCGAGCCCGCCCGAGGCCTTGCCAAATCTGGCGAGGGGCAAGCTCGAGCTCGGTTAACGCCAGATCTGGCGAGGGGCGAGGCTCGAGCCTCGCCAACTGGGAGACTCGAGCTCGCCGGGTGAGCTTGAGGCTCGCCGTGGCCGGCCGCCGGCCATCATCGTGGCCAACCGCCGGCCAAGAAGAAGAAGAACAAAAAGAAAAAAAGAAAAATTATATTTAAAAAATAAAAATAAAAATAATTAAAAATTTAATTTTTAAAAAATAAAAAATAATTAAAAATTCAATTTTTTAAAATAATTATTTTAAAAATTATAAAAATTGTTCATTAAATTTGTATTGTATAAAACTATTTTAGCAATACCATTTAAAAAAATAATATATATAAGAAATAAGCTTAGAAGTATTTTAGTAATATAATCTTTTAAAAAAAAAAAAACATACGAATAAGTTTTTCTAAATTTGGTTAAATATCAATGTTAGTTGGGTCGGGTATGGGTTGGGTATGGGTTGGGTCGGGTATGGTTCGGAAAATTTACATTAGACATAAATGGATCATAAATGAATTAATGGGTCAATTTGGGTCAATTTGGGTCGGACCATTAATGACCCGACCCAAACCCGACCCAACCCACCCGTTTAACAGCTCTAGGTACAAGACCTCCAATAACTTTTGTGGTTGGTTGGCTTCTGCAGAGATAGCTAGTAGAGTCTAATACATTGTCAATTATTTGTCCTACGTCTCTTTATAGTCTCTGTAGATGATAATATTAAACTGCTAGGATAAGATCGATTTAATGATCAAAGAAAGGATATGGATACGGGCATTGGGCATGCGATATCTACGTAATTCATGGATTTTCCTCAGTACTGATTTTGAAATTTTGAATTTAAGCCACTATTATTTTTGAATGGGCGATATTATCAAAGGTGAATCTATGAAAGCAAATATCCGCGTTTGCCCATGTTACAATAAAATGTGTTTTTTAAAACAAAAAAGTTTATGAAGGATTTAATTATCAGAGCATGCATTTGAGATTACGTTTGCACTGTCCAAGTACGTCAAAAAAAAAAAAAAAAAAGTACATCAAAGGACGCATTGGATGGGACTGTCATCTAAATTTAGAAGAAAAGGAAACTTTTTCTTTCTTTTAAATTATTTTTGGTTATCTGCTTCTTGAATTCTCTTTTTGCCTCCTTTCCACGTTTCAAAGTAATACTAACCAAGGGGAGGTGGGGGTTCGAATCCCCACTTTCTCGGGGGTGTTGGGGTGGGGACGCTGTAATTTCAAGAGTGGGTTTCGACTCCCACGCCTTACAAATGAGGCAAAAGTCGAGAGTGAAAGTTAGAATAGGAATAATGTAGGACCGAAAAAAAAAAAAGTAATACTAACCCAATTTTCGTCGAATGAACCCCACAAGAGCATTTCATGGTTCATTAACAAAGTGGTCGTCATTTCAAAAAAAAAAAAAAAAAAAAAAACAAAGTGGTCGTCCTCGAGTTAGGATATGATTAGGAAATCCCAATATTTAAAAATATGAATTAGAATGCTAAACAATTTATTCTTGGGATAATTGTAAAAAAAATTATTTTATGAATGCCTCGCCTCAATAAATAATAAAAAAATTATGATTAAATTTGTCAAATTAAAATGTTCAAGACTTAATTAATATCCATATAATAGCGTTAATATGTTTCGAGTAATTATCCTACTTAATTCTCATTTTCCAATTTTTTTTTTTAACAAACACAGAGCGTAGAGAATAGACAACTAAAGGAAACTAAAATGTTTGATCCATGTAATATGAAGTACTTCATCATACTGAGAGTGTGTTTGATTCAGCATTCCCGATGGGCTTTTGACCTCCAAAGCTCCTTGGAGAAATGCTTGATTATTTGTCAACTATTTTAAAGCAGCTTTAAGGAGAAAACCAATATTGAAAAAACTGAAAACCCAATGCTAGTAGGAATTAGCATTAAGCTTTCAACATATGCCCAAATGCTAAAATTCATTTTTTCTTCCAAAACTACTCTCATCCATTCTTCAAATTTTTTATTTTGCCATCGTTATTATTTTTTAATGCCAAAAAAATCATATAATATAAATGTTAAAAAAATCAAACTTCCAATTTTGCCCTTAGGCAACCTCAATTGACTGCTATCGGCACTAGATATGGTTCGCCGGCAATCTTAGCCCTTTGTCTCGGACCTAAAGATTGGGTCCTTTTTTTAAATAAATTATATATATTTGATTTTTTAGCATTATTGTCAAAATTTGTATTTAAAAAGTTGCATACATTATTTTTTTAAATTTTAAACAAACAAAAATTTATAAACTAATATTACTCGACCAAAGGACTTTTCAAATGCGTTTTTTGCTAAATAGCATTTCTCTTAAAGTTGTTTCTCAAAGCATAATCCACTAAATGGTCTTTGTATTTACCTAAAGTCTTTTAAATTAAATTGCTTGGTATTTTGTTAATGAACTTTCAAAATATTGAATCAAATGTAACGTAAGAAAGTGGATTTATCGTACCGTGTGCTACTGGTCTACACTCTCGTCGTTGTTTCCACAAATGGAGAGAGCCCCCAGTGCAGTTTGATAGAATTAGTACGAGCACCTAGAGGGGGGTGGATAGGTAATTAAAATGATTTTATAAATCGTAACAGAATATATAGACTTTTTACTGAATGATAGACTAAGAGATTGAAAACAATAATACACGTATGAGGATGCAATGTAAAGTAAAAGGATTAGGGATAGAGAATCAAGACTCCAAGTTTATAGTGGTTCGGCTTAGACCAAGCCTACGTCCACTCTCCCGCACGGACAGCCCACTGGCTCGATTTCACTAAGAATCAAAAAGAGAATTTACAGTCTCATGCCCTTGATTCCACAGTGTAGAGACTCTACTACACTTCCTCAAGGTCTCACCAAAATTCAGTCTCTCTTTTGATTACAAGTATAGCTCGAAGAATAAGATCGCAAAAGAATAAAGAGATTCAGACTTTGAAATTCTTCTATCTGGCACTTCCGAACAACTTGAACGTCTCCCTTAAATACTTTTTCATGCCTTCAATACCGTTAGCACCTTCCAAAGAAGTTTTTCCAATCAACCCGTTGGACAGAATTAATTAGAGAGATCTCGAGCTCTTCAAGGAAAATGACGATAGCCCATCAATCCTACTCGCCCATACAATCAGGATCTCGGTTTCCATAAGTAGAACCTTCCAAGTATAAATTGCGAATCTAGAGAATTTAGATTATTCGAATACGAATAAAAGATCTTGAAGTGCTAATTCCAGTCGTGAGATATTCCTTAACCATACGAATCAAAACCATAATTGAATTAATCAGAATAGAACTTTAACTTCGTTGGTATGGAAACAGTCCATAAAAGTAGACTTTGAAACTTGAGTCTGGAGGTCTTCGACTTTGTCAATAGAGTCTGCAAGTCTTCAAACTAGACTGATGGAAACATATTGTCGACTTCAAAACACCTTAAGAAGATTTCTCTAACAATCTCCCCCTTTTTGATGGTGACAAAACTTTCCTGCAGATTTGGATACGATCGCCCTGCAATACAACATCTGAGCTAACAAAGATATCTCATAACAAATTAGGATAAAGATAATGATGGATTTGCATCCACAGAAAACAAGTTAGTCCTGTACAGATATTTATCAGTTATCTTTATCTAAATCAATAGCATAGCTTAAAGTACTGCAATAATAAGCAAGCAATCCAAAGTTCAAGTCAGTCCAAAATCCAATCAAAAGATAAAGTCAAACACAACCACATCGAAACATTGAAAATTATCCAAAGTGTTTTAAAGTTGAAAAGTTGAAAAGTTGAAAATCTGCAACTTCTCCCCCTTTTTGTCAGCATAAAAAGGTGAAAAAGTTAATATGCTATAGGAATGCGAACGAGCTGAAAATCTCCCATCGACTTGACAGTGTCTTCCATCTTCTTTAAATCCTCCTGCAGTTGTGCTAGAGCCGTTCCTTTTGCAGTTGTCTAAATCTGAAGATGAATATTTCGAATTTGATCTTGCAAAGAGACAGATATGGGACGATTCTCATTCTGCAGAGTCCGAAATTCGCATCCTAATGCATAGACTTGACCTTTAAGCTCCAAAAGAATTTTAAGCAACCTTCCAAAGTCTCAGATTTATCGTCTATGTGCTTGCTTTCGGCATGGTCGATTGTGGAGTAAAGCCAGTTGATCGAACATCAGCACGAAGACCAACATTTGGAGATGATGCCTCAAGGTCTTCTTCAGGAAATTGAGAGGCATAGACATCCTCTGCACCAGCAGGAGAACGACTGACACTTGCACTTGTAAAAATTAGAAGAGGAATACCTTCTCTAGGAACATCTCTCCCTGTTTCAGTGCCTTTTGGTGGAGAGAAGTATTCTTCTTGCTAAGATGCTTCTTCAGTGTCATGATGTTCTTGATCCTCCTTTTCTGTTGAAAAATCTCCATGACCTTCTTCTGCAGTTGGTTCTTCTGTCTGCCTCTATGTGTCTACTCTTGCTGTGTCTCCTTCTTCTTCTTCCCTCAAAGATTCCTTCTCCTGATTCCCTTTCTCAGTCTCTCCTCCGACTTGATGTTCTTGTTTTGCCGACTCAAGTACAAGATGCTAGGAAACAAAAGCGGAGATAGGAATGTCATCCTCATCATCTTCATCTTGTAAGATAATTGCTCTCATTCTTTTGGTAGGACCAGTAATGGGATCTTTTCATTTTCTCTTCGTAGCAGCAGAGTCTTGTCTAGATTTGACAGGGGTTTTCTCCTTGAATCGCTCTAGCTTCTTGCTGAGTTCTTTCAAACGCATCTTTGTAATCATTTTCAGCCCTATTACCATTTGATCAATGGTTCTCACACACAGAATCTTAGGAGGATGAATATTCAGATGTTTGAATAAACGAGAGATGAGAGCAGAATAAGGAAGTTTGCCCTTATCCTTTGCCATGGACCTATACATGTGAAACATTATAGTGTGAGGCAAGGAAAAATTATGACCGATCTTGATGGTGCACATCAATTTTGCTTCAGAGTTTGAGACATCTGTCTTTGATGTTGACTTGGGTCTGAGGCAGTTAATCATGATCTTATGAAGCAGAATGTTGGATGCACTCATCCTCAGATAAGAGAGTCACCCTTCCGCAATTCTATCTTTAGCAAGCTCCAAGGTTGCATGACTAACAGACACAAAAATAGATTGGAAAGCTCTTCTTTCCACACCAATCACATCAGCAAGAATATTCACATCAACCACATACTCCTTATCTCTCACACTGAATGAAAAACTGTTCGCATCAAGAAAACTAAGATTCGAATAGAAATATGCGGTCAGTTCAGAATGAGCAGGCTCTATCTCAGTACAGAATCGATCAAGTTGAAATTTCTCAAAATTCTCTCTCAAATTGATGTTTAACAGATCAAGGAAATCGAAATCCACAGTTCTTGGGTTCATAACCCCACGCTTCAGCAACTTGGAATAAACTTTTTTATGTTCCTCAGACAGAAATAATTCTTCCCTCTTTCCTCGAAGATTTGCAGCTACACCCATTCCTGGCTTAAAATGTACGAACATTTTTTCATGTCGTCTTTCCCTTCAGGCTGATTTACACTTCCAAATCGTGGATCACTCGGAAAA
Source organism: Eucalyptus marginata (assembly GCA_014182565.1). Lineage (NCBI taxonomy): Eukaryota > Viridiplantae > Streptophyta > Magnoliopsida > Myrtales > Myrtaceae > Eucalyptus > Eucalyptus marginata. The sequence goes on along the minus strand of CM024592.1, from coordinate 41,138,760 downwards.
TTAGCGAAGGCCTTTGCCACTGTTCCAACAGGAACCACTCCAGAACGTTCCATCACACTTAAGAAGTGAGTCTCATTCTTATATCCTTTTTCTTTTAGAAACTCATCGATAAACGTCATTGCAGAACCCCCTTCTTTCAGAGCATAGTAAAGCCTATAAGTGAATGCGGGCTTAAGAGATCTTACGGGTTCTATATCTTTGATTATGTCTTCCTCTGCTTGTTGAGGGTCACGATCATGTGATCTAGTAGGAGAGGAAGTGCGTGGTTGAGAATGTAGACGCACCTATCCACTTGGAGAGTTTCCTTCTTCGGTTAGATCGAAGTGCGTAGGCCCCTCACACAAACCTTGTGGTCCCCTGCTTACTATTCTCAATGACTTTCTTTGATGCGACATTGTCACTGTCTTTGAGAGAATTTTCACACTCGAATCGCGAGAAAGGTGATAGCTTTAAGAGTTAAACTTCGAAAGAAAGTTTCAAAGAGTGAAGATTCGTGCTCTAGGGTTTTTAGGTAAAAAGTGAAGAGGAAGAAGAAGCGTATATAAGACAATCGATACGGGGTATTTGAAACGTCATGAAAAGGAAAATATAAAAATGCCTTTTCAAAAATAACCGCCTTTTTAAATTTGATAACCATCTTTTTCAAAAAGATAACTGTCTTTTTAATATCAATTAGAGATTAACAAGCGGTCTTACCTTTTCGAGATGTCAGGTTAAACAATTAAAAGTACTATAATTGAAATAACTTACAGTCGTAACCTTTGGTCTTCTGAGTCTGAACTTTTGAGTATGATTCTTTTCAGATTTAGTTCTTGAGTCTGAGCTTCATTAGTCTTCAAGAGATAAAATGTTGAGTTTTGAACGAATAGACTCAAATGAACTTTTCTCAAGTTGCTTTGTGAATATGTCTGCCAGTTGATTCTTTGAGTCGATAAACTGTATCAAGACTTCTCCATTTTGAACATGATCTCTAATAAAATGATGTCGAATCTCTATATACTTTGCTCTTGAATGAAAAATTGGATTCTTTATAAAATTGATTGCACTGGTGTTGTCACATTTGATCTCCGTGCATGAGTCTTCGATACCAAAGTCTCGTAGTTGTTGTTTTATCCAAAGTATTTGAGAACAACAGTTTCCAAGAGCTACATATTCTGCTTCAGTTGTTGATAGAGCTACGGTACTTTACTTCCTTGAAAACCAAGATATTGCCCTGTTACCAAGTAATTGACAAGTGCCGGATGCGCTCTTTCTATCAACTCTGCAACGTGCAAGATCTGCGTCTTAATATCCAAGAAGAGTAAAGTCTCCTTCCTTGGGATACCATAGACCAAGCTTAGCAGTAGTTGCAACATATTTAATGATACCTTTTGCAGCACTTAGATGAGATTCTTTAGGATCTGATTGAAACCTAGCACAAATGCAAACACTAAACAATATGTCAAGTCTTGATGCAGTAAGATAAAGAAGTAAACCAATGATACTCCTGTATAGTTTTTTGTCGACTTTCTTTCCTCCTTCATCTTTGTCTAGCTTCGAAGAATTTGACATTGGTATGTCAGTCTTTTTGTAATTCTCTAGTCCAAACTTTTTAACAAGTTCTTTTGCATATTTTTCTTGATGAATAAAGATTCATTCTTTCAATTGTTTCACTTGTAAACCAAGGAAGAAGGATAGTTCACCCATCATGCTCATCTCGAATTCATCCCGCATAGACTTAGAAAATTTCTTGCACAAAGTCTCATTAGATGATCTAAATATAATATCATCAACATAAATTTGGACAAGTAAAAAGCTTTTACCTTCCCTTTTAATAAATAATGTAGTATCTACTTTTCATTTAATGAAACCACTTTGAATTAAAAAGTTACTTAACCTTTTATACCAAGCTCGAGGAGCTTGTTTTAATCTATATAAGGCCTTTTTCAGTCTGAACACTGAGTCTGGTTTCTTTGAATCTTCAAATCTAGGAGGTTATTCCACATAGACTTCTTCTTGGATAAATCCATTCAGGAATGCGCTTTTGACGTCCATTTGGAATAACCTGAAATTCTTATAGCATGCAAAAGCAAGTAATAATCTAATTGCTTCTAACCTTGCTACAAGGGCGTAAGTCTCATCATAGTCTACCCCTTCTTCTTGCGTGTATCCTTTAGCCACGAGTCTTGCTTTGTTTCTTGTCACTTTTCCTTTTTCATTGACTTTGTTCCTAAAAACCCATTTAGCTCCAATAACAAACTTACCTTTTGGTTTAGGAGTTAATTCCCAAACATCGTTAATGTTGAATTGTCTGAGTTCTTCTTGCATTGCTTCAATCCAGCTTTCGTCAGCTAAAGCTTCTTCTATATTTTCGGGTTCTATTTCAGAAATAAGCACCACAACACTAGACTCTTCTTGCCTTTTGGATCTTGTGCGAATTCCCTCATTAACGTTTCCAATAATGAGTTCTTCAAGATGACTAGACTTGTGCTTCCAATTACTGGTCAGTCTGATAGGTTGTTGATCTTTTTCTTGAATTGATTCTTCATCAACAACTTGTTGTACTGCTTATGGAATTTGAACTGTTTCAAGGGAGGTAGACCTTGTGGAGTCTGGAGCAGGTGGCCCGATTCTTTAGTCGAATCGGTTGAGTTTGTGGAGAGCCTTGAAATTTGACGTTCATTGATTCTTCCACATCTGAGTCTTCTTGTTGAATACTTTGTAGGCTTTGTTTGAAGTTGAGTACCCAAGAAAGAATCATTCATCCGATTTTTCTTCAAACTTACCAACTCGATCATTTGCATTTTTCAGGATAAAGCATTTACAACCAAATACTTGAAAATAAGAAACAATTGGTTTCTTTCCTTTGAAAAATTTCATAAGGAGTTTTCTCAAGAATTAGCCTTAAAAATACTCTGTTACTAATATAGCAAGCAGTAGAAACAGCTTCAACCCAAAAACGTGAAGAAATATTACTTTCAATTAGAAGAGTCCTTGCCATTTCTTGTAAAGATCTATTCTTCCTTTCCACAACCCCATTCTGTTCTAGTGTATATGGAGAGGAGAATTTATGCTGAAAACCAGATTCATCACAAAATTTAGCAAAGTCTTGATTTTCAAACTCACCTTCATGGTCTATACGAATACTTGAAATAGTGTGACTTTTTTCATTTTGCACTTTCTTAGCAAATTTTAAAAAAATGAGAAAAAGTCTCAGACTTACTTGCAAGAAAGTAGACCCAAGTAAATCGTGAATAATCATCCACTATTACTAAGCAAAACCTTTTTCCACCAATGCTTTGAGTTCTCGTGGGTCCAAAGAGATCCATATGTAGAAGCTGCAGTACACGATTAGTGGAAACTTTATTTATTGGTTTAAAAGAATTTCTAACATGTTTTCCCAGTACGCGTGGTGTACATAAGTCAGACTTTTGGTAATTGAGAATAGGTAATCCTCGAACAAGCTTCTTGGAAGAGATTTTGGCAATTTACTTCATGTTGATATGGCCAAACTTTCTGTACCATAGATTAGCTTCATCTTATACTGATATTAAACATTGTGATCTTTCTTGATTCATATTCAGAAGATAGATATTCCCATGTCTACGTCCAGTAAAAGATTGAGAGAAGTCTTTACTGATTCCTGAGCACGTTCCTTCCTGGAAGTTGATCTTGAATTCAGTATCGCACAATTGGCTTATGCTGAGTAGATTGTAATTCAATCCTTCCACCAAGGAGACATTATTGATTGATAGACTTCCAATTTTTACTGTACCGCGACCAATAATCCTTCCTTTGTTGTTACCACCAAAAGAAACTTTCCCTCCATTTATCTAGACAAGTTTTATAAAGCAACTTGAATCTCCTGTCATGTCTTGAGCAGCCACTATCCAAATACCATTTGATATTCCTTTTGATAGTGACTTGCAATTAAGAGAAAATTCAAGCTTTCTTTGGTACCCATATCATCTTGGGTCCGGTTGAGTTAGAGCAATAAGCAGTCTTTGCCCAATCCCTTTTAACAGGTCTCCAAACCAAAGGGCATTCTTTCTCAAAATGTTCTAAGCTTTGACACTTTGAACATTTGAGAGCATTTCGCCAACAGGTTTTACAAAGACTTTCTGAAAATGATTTTTATAAACGAATTTTGTAGGTCTTTGTTTGATTCTTTCCTTCACCTTTGGAAAATCAATTAGTGGAATAGTTTCAAAAGTCATACCAAGACCTAATTTGTCAAAGTAGGGTCTTTGTATCGAAAGAATCTTATCCAATTTTTCAGAACCATTTGAAAACCTTTTTGAGATGTTTGAAATATCATTTTTCAAATAGATATTTTCTTTGGAAACAATGTCCGAGTTTTCTTTCAAAATGGTAAAGTCTTTATCTAAATTTTCAAATTTTTCCTTCCAAGATTTTTCCTGTTGCTTCAATGTAGAATTCTCCCTTTTTAATTCAGAGATCCTCTTAAGAGAGGTTTTGAGACTAAGACATAGTTCATCAATATATTTTGAGACTTTGACAGGAATTTTTAGATTACTTACCTCAAGCTCACTATTTGAGTCTGTATCTGTCTCAAGGTCTAAGTCTCAATTAGATTTTGCCATTAAACAGATGTTAGCATAATCATCATCACTTTCCTCACATTCAGTATCACCCCAAGTTTCAGCTTTAAGTGTCTTTCTGTATTTCTCAGCCTTTCCTTTCCTTTTCCTTAATAAAGGACGGTTGGGTCTCGATGTGTCCCTTTTCTTGCATTGAAGCAAGTCACTTCTTTATTGGAATCATCTTCCTCGTTGATTTGTTTTGAAATCTTTGTGAGCGTTGTTTCTTCCAATTGAATTTTCTTCCCTTTTTGTTCAGCTTTCTGAACCATTTTATCATGAGTGCCAGTTCTTCATCATCTAGATCTTCTTCGGAGTCTATAGCATCAGAATAGTCGTTAGATTTTAAAGCAATAGACTTCTTACCTTTTGAATCTTCTTCTTCGTTGGTGTGCTCCACTTCGTAAGACTGAAGAGTTCCAATCAATTCGTCTACAGAAAGTGGTGCAATCCTTTGTATTTCCCTTATCGAAGTCTTTATATAATTCCAATCCTTAGAGAGTCCACGCAGCAGTTTGTTGACCTTCATTTGTCCTGAGATTGGATGTCCCTGATATTCTAGACCATTCACAATTTCAGTAAAATGACTAAACATATCAGTTATTGATTCTCTTGATCTCATCTTGAAAACTTCATATTGTCCCAAAAGAATATCGATCCTTGTCTCTTTCACTCGATCAGTTCCTTCATAGGTAATGTGCAACCTATCCCAGACTTCTTTTGCTGTATCACAAGAGGATATTATGTTATACTCAGTAAGAGATAAAGCACAATATAAAGAATAAATAGCTTTAGCATCAAGAGCTTGTCTCTTGGTTATTTCTTCTTGAGTCATCTCGATAGGAGCAAAGCAACTTCTTTTCCTCTCTCGATACCGATGCAAAAGTAGGAATGATTTCTTTTTCTACTACTTCCCATTCCAAGAGATCTTTCGATCTTAGGAATGCTTTCATTTTGTTTTTCCATATGCTGTAGTCTTTTCCATCAAAGTATGGAGGTCGGTGTTGCTTTGACATTCAACCAACCCCGTAGGCAACATACTAGCCATAGATCTTTAACTCAGAAGTAAAAACACTTCTAATAAATGAGTACGCAAGCTCTGATACCAATTGATAGAACTAGTACGAGCACCTAGAGGTGGGTTGAATGGGTGATTAAGATGATTTTATAAATCATAACAGAATATATAGACTTTTTACTGAATGATAGACTAAGAGATTGAAAACAATAATAGACGTATGAGGATGCAATGTAAAGTAAAAGGATTAGCGATAGAGAATCAAGACTCCAAGTTTATAGTGGTTCGGCTTAGACCAAGCCTACATCCACTCTCCCGCACGAACAGCCCACTGGCTCGATTTCACTAAGAATCAAAAAGAGAATTTACAGTCTCATGCCCTTGATTCCACAGTGTAGAGACTCTACTACACTTCCTCAAGGTCTCACCAAAATTCAGTCTCTCTTTTGATTACAAGTATAGCTCGAAGAATAAGATCGCAAAAGAACAAAGAGATTCAGACTTTGAAATTCTTCTATCTGGCACTTCCGAATAACTTGAGCGTCTCCCTTAAATATTTCTTCATACCTTCAATACCGTTGGCACCTTCCAAAGAAATTCTTCCAATTAACCCGTTGGACAGAATCAATTAGAGAGATCTCGAGCTCTTCAAGGAAAATGACGATAGCCCATCAATCCTGCTCGCCCATACAATCAGGATCTCGGTTTCCATAAGTAGAACCTTCCAAGTATAAATTGTGGATCTAGATAATCTAGATTATTCGAATACGAATAAAAGATCTTGAAGTGCTAATTCCAGTCGTGAGATATTCCTGAACCATATGAATCAAAACCATACTTGAATTAATCATAATAGAACTTTAACTTCGTCGGTCTGGAAACAGTCCATGAGAGTAGACTTTGAAACTTGAGTCTAGAGGTCTTCAGACTTTGTCAATAGAGTCTGCAAGTCTTCAGACTAGACTGATGGAAACGTTTTGTCGACTTCAAAACACCTTAAGAAAATTTCTCTAACACAGTTAACCTGCTAATTAAGTGCCATCTTATGCAGAAATACCTGTTTAAATCCGGATCCCCTTGCCCATGCGATCAATGATTGTGAATGCCCTAGTTAGTGAAAAAATAATTGCTAGCGCACCTCTTTTTTAAACAAGTTAAATATATCTCCATTTAATCGCATATAAAGTATGGTCGTGTATAAGAGGATTTGGTATCAAGTCTCTAATGAGGATTACAGCCATGCAACATGGGAATGCTCCAAAATGCTATGTCTACGTACACAGGAAGATGAAGAAAACTATTGGTCAAATGAATTTATTACTACAAGTTGAGTTGTGATACGAAGTTGCTGGGGATGCGTGGTATTTGCTTCAGTATGCTAAGCTCTTTGAAAAATGGTTAAATGCTAATTGGAGCAGTCGTGTTGCAAGTTGGACAATTATAAATCTGTAAAGATTATAATTTTCACTTTTCTTAGAAAATAAACAAACAAGCGCCAAGTCAAACACCCACGTCCTTGTTTATTAACTACACACCTGGATCAATTAGAGTTGTTCATAAGGTGGTTGCTAATTTGGTTGTACCATCCTTAAATTCAATGTGCGACTCAAATTTTTTTAAGGCTAAAAAACTAATGGGAATGGCGTAAATAGTGTAGATTAAGGTATTGATTTGAATATTTTGCAATATAGATTAAACAGGATAAGATTTGAACCCAATTAAACAAAAAAAAAGTGTACGGAGAATGTTCTTTCCACAGCTATAGCCAATATACTAGTATAGTACAGAGAAGTTGATATTGAACTCTTAATCGGATTTCGAAAGATTAAAGACGACAAGTCGCTTTCATTTCCAGTTGCACAAATCATGCCGTTGACGGCATGCCTTGTGATCTAGCAAATTGCGAACGCTTTGAAATCAAGTGGGGAACGGCTTCTCAGTAACTACTTATAAGCGGATTAGGAATGAGGAAATCATAATTGTAATGTGTTTATTAAGTAAATAGCAAATAATGCATCAATCCCCTTTAAAGTTATAATTACAACAGAAAAGTTGCACCACACGTGCTTAATCTCGCATGAAATCACTTGATAACCATTGACGACGGATCATGAAACATGAAATTTCCCCTGTGCAAATTTTCCTGAAATAAAATAGTTATCTCCCATGCATGACAATTTTAATTTAAGTTACTAAATGAAGCACAACAAATTTTCAGGGCAAGTTAAAACAAGTCCTCATTTTTAGGCCATTAAGCTTTTTATCTGGAAATGCCTTTAAATATTGGTAATTATATGTTTGTAAAGTATTTCATGCATTCGACATAACAAGAGGTTGGTGAAACGTTCAAATTTTGAAATTAAGGAGGAAAAGCACGAGGCGAAAAATACAAAAGTCATCTCGTAATATAATATTTCCGCCAAACTATGAGGCAATCCAGAGGAGTTTCCACGTATAGAAAATTTTGATTAGAGGTAAGTTAAATGCTCGAATTTGAAATTGAAAAGGAAAAGCATAGTGCGAAAAATACAAAAGTTGTCTCGTAATACAATATTGATACTTCGGTCAAATTATATTGTAATCCAGAGATATTTTCACGCACGCCGAAAATTTTGATTTCCATATCAATGAATGATGTTCTTGAATAAATAAATGGGCAATCAAATACTTCGCATGCATATATATAGAAATGAAAAAAAAAAACAATTCAAACGAAATCTTCCAAATAAAATCCTGCTCGTATGTATATGAATAGAACGGGCAGGTATCGTCAACCAAGAAAAATGATAACCCCAGGAACGAGCAGGCAAAAAAAAAAAAAGCAGAGCAAAGAAGAGCGAGACCTAGTCGCTTCGATTGTCATTGAGGACAATGAACAGATTCAAGCGAGACCTAGTCGCTTCAGGACCTTAAGCCATGACCCAAGCAGAAGGGAGCGAGTTCCGTATTTACGTCGAAGGTCAGAACCAGTGAAGGAGGATAGGCAGGAGCCGAGCTCTTCAACTACCCTGGCCAGAAAACAGGGTGAGCAGAAGCTTTGGTGTGATAGCGGGGGAAGCGGGCAAGGTGCGGTGAAGAGCGGCAACGGCCGTGCTCTCCAGCGGGTCAAGTGCGAACCCAAGAGAAGATTTGAGGATGAAAAATGAAAGATGTTGAACCTCCAGAGGTGCTTTTCATCCGTTCTTCCCTGAGAGCAAGCCTCCACTGATTTTTCCCTGCGTTGTGTACCCTTTAGAGAGAAAAGTCTCCACGTTTTACTCCACTTTCTCTGTCTCCCGTCTGTCCCCACTTCGCTCCCCTTTTGTCCTGCCTCTCTGCCCTCTCCTCCTTGAGCGTCGTCCATGTCGAGACAAAATCCCTTACTCGCAGAAATCCGTGTGGGAAATTGATTGGAAGCAGAATATCTCGCCAGCTCAGCACGCTTCGTCCTCGTGTGCCATTCCCCTCGGCCGAATGAGGGGCACGCAGGGAAGATGAGAAGAAGAGAGAGTGTGTTTGGGGTTAGCAACGGCTAATGAGAGAGGTCCAAATGGATTCCATTCACGGTGGATTAGTCAATTGTAAAGTTATAGCTATTAGCTAAAGCAATCCTCTAGAAAATTGAAACTTGGGTAGCCAAAACAGGGAAATTTGATGGAATATTCAATCCTTGTACCCAATTTCTTGCTTACGTAGTGAAATCCGATGACATGTTTGATTTTTTTAATCTGATTTTCTTTCCTCATACCAATCTTTTCGTAATCCACGGACCCTTTTTAGTGTATATTGTGTGTTTATGTAAGATCGGGCTCAAAGGAAGAGTTGAATTGCCATATCGAGATAGCTATCTTTATCAGAAAAAAGAAAAGACCCAAAAAGAATTGATGATTTTCCATTCAAATGCACAGGTATGCAGAGCCATTGACAATACATTCACCATCTGTCCTTATCCTGTTGCTCAAATTTCTATCTTTTCTTTGTCTTCCTTTGTTTTCCTCTTCATCTCTATTTTGCTATGGAATTAGAGCTTGTCTTCAGAGTCCGAGAATTTCGGAAAAATTATACACTCTCGTACCAATGCTTCTCATGAACATCTGTCCTTGTTGATAGGGCTAGTAACAACACCTAAAGGGGGGTGAATAGGTGTTAAGGTGGTTTTTATAAAAACTTAGCAATTTAATTTGTCTTTCGATAATAATAGACTGAAGATATAAAGCATAGAGAACATATATATAAGACTATAAGTTAAAGCAAAGAGTATAGGGAAAGAGAATTGAAACACAGAGTTTATAGTGGTTCGGCTTAGACTAAGCCTACGTCCACTCTCCCGCACTGACAGCCCACCGGCTGGATTTCACTAAGAATCAAAAGAGATATTACAATCTCACGTCCTTGATTCCACAGTGTAGAGACTCTACTACACTTCTTCAAGATCTCACAAGTATTTATCTCTCTTTCGAATACAATATAAGCTCAGCGAATGAAATAACAAAGAACCAGGAGTTTCACACTTTAGAATTCTTCTATCACGCACACCATCAAATAACTTGAGCATCTTCCTTATATACTCCTCCATGCCTTCATATCCATTGGCACCTTCCAAAGGAGTTCTTCCAATCATACCACTGGATAGAATCAATTAGGGAGATCTCGAGTTTATTTAAGGAATGTGATGATAGCCCACCAATCCTACTCGCACATACAATTAGGATCTAGGTTTCCATAAGTAGAACCTTCCAAGTATATTTCATCAATCAACAGATCTAATTATCCAAATTGATTTCAATGAGAATAATAGATCATGAGATGCTATTTCCAGCTATGAGAACTTCTTCAACCGTACGAACCAAATCCTTAAGAATATACTTGAATCTGGATAAGTCTTCTCTTCGTCGGTCTGGAAACTATCAGTGAGGGTAGACTTTGAATCTTGAGTCTGGAGGTCTTCGGACTTTGACGATAGAGTTTATGAGTCTTCAGACTAAACTGATGGAAACGTTTTGTCAACTTCAAAACAAATAAAGAAGTTTTCTCCAACAATCTCCCCTTTTTTTATGGTGACAAAACTTTCTTTCAAATTTGAACACTTTTGTCCTGCAAAACAACACTTAAGCAAAACAAGATATCTCATAAAATATAAGTGGATTAGGATATGAATAGTAATGATTCTGCAATCGCAGATAAATGTTAGTTCTACAAATCAATTATTCTTCCATAATCATTAACAAAGCCTAAGTAACTGCAAGCATCAAAAGATCAAATCAAAATAGTGCACAACCAAACAAATCACAAAGTCAAGATCATCTGATTGCATCTAGTCTCGAAGAAAAATGCAAAGCTAAACCTCTTTAATCTCGAATCCAATGAGGCAGGATCTGCTTAACCAATCGGGCCAGGATTCAAGTCTAGATCTACGGAATATACTTAGATGTAAGATTGACAATGGTGTTGAATGATCTGTTGTGGTTGATTATTCATTGAAAATGAATTTGAATGTGTTTGAATATGATTTGTGCTAAAGCGCAATTTCCCACTTCTATGGTATGCTCGTTGTTTTGGTTAAAATGTGATGCCCAAAATTTCTTTAGTTAGATTAAGTATATTTTAGTTTTAAAAAATTTAATTAAAAAATTTAATTTATTATTATCATTATTATTATTATTATTATTATTATTATTATTATTATTATTATTATTATTATTATTATTATTATTATTCGGTAAAGACCTACTTCGTACATGAGAGAGTGGAAGGGGGGGATTATTTTAAAAAGAAAATTTTCTTCTTCCCCCACGTTGCAGCCAAGTGGTGTTGAGAAGGAAGGGGGAGGCAACACTTGTAAAGTCTATTTATTTTCTTTTCTTTATCATTCTCCTTCCTTGAAACGTTCGATACATTTTCCCCCAACAGACCAGCGTCTTCTCTTCTTCTCTCTACCAAAATACCCATTTCTTTTCTCCCCTTGTTCTTGCTTCGTTCCACCAAAAGCCCGACCCCATCTCGGCCTCTCACGACCGGTGCCTCCATCCAGCAACGAAGTCATCTGTTCGGAGCTCTGCCGCCGGCCATGGAACCCTAGCTCGCTCGACCCCTCCTCCCTTCCCCACCGGTGAAAGATCCAGGCAAGTGGGGCTGTGTTTAGAGTTTTGGGTTCATGAAAAGGCTGTGTCTAGTTGTGCATGTGAGAATCGGGGTAGATTTTGGGGTTGGGTGCGAGAAATTGTGAACCAAAGCTCTGTTTGGGAGCTAAAATTTGGGGGACTCGAAGTTATATTCCTTTGCGGTAGACATTGGTTGCTGGATGAGGTGCTATAGCATGTTATCTAGAGGATTTTCCTCTCCTTTGGTTCTATTGTGGTTCGGCCTCACCTATGGTGTGCCGTTTGCATGTTGCTTGTCTAGTTAATGGCCAACATGGGAATAGAAAATCTGCAAGAAGGCTGAGAAACATTGTTTTGCTTGGTAGAAGGCCATGAGTATTGTGAACCTTTGCTTTGTACCGAGAAAATATTTCTTGTGGGTAAAGACCTACTGTGATTAATTTTAGATGCTGTGGAAGAGTCTTGAGGTGTTGTAAAAGAGATTGGTAGAGAAATTTGCAGTTTGGTTGAACTAGAAACAGAAGAAAACAATATAAGATGCTTCTGTTTTAGAGAAATATAGATGGAAAGCCTATTGTTTGGTGTCGCTTTGATTTCTAATGGTGAAGATAAGGAAAAGAACAAATTTATTTAAGAGAACATTCATTAGATTAGATTCAACTTCTAGTTATAGTAAAAAGGATGCAAAAATGTATAGGCGAGAGCACTCCTCTTTGAAACAGGAAGCTGTATTGTAGGAGACAGCAAGACCTTCATTGATTCGGCGAATTTTCTGTATTTATCTGGATAGAATCGGACTTCGAACTCTTAATGAAAGTTGTAGGACACATCCTTAGGAATAACATACTAAACTTTTGTAACATTCCGATAAGGTTAGGTACACTTTTTGTGTCTGTGATTGAAACTGCTCATATCAGTCCATGTTCTGTCTTGGTCCGAAATTGTGCACTTGATGTCCTTGTGTTTACTGTTCTAGTGGCTTTTGGAGAGTGTAATGGTCTCTCAATCTCGGTTAGTTGATGTATAAACATGTCTCTTCCATATTCAAAGTATTGTGTCATGGAATTTAGAGTCTCAGGAGCCTTTACCTAGTCCTGTCTAGGTTAGTAGAATCTGATTTCTCTACAAGAAACTGCTGGACTCTTACTTTGTCGCCTCTAATGAGAGTTCTTGTATGCCTTGTAGAAATTAATAATGCATGCTTAGACTTTGATGTGGTTGTTCATATACTGAAGTTGTTGGTGCGGCAACAAGGTGGGATTATGAATCTGTGGTTGGCTAAAAAGCCAATGTGAGACCCCGGGTGTCGGGATGCCTGGAGAGGGATGAAAAGAAGTAACGGTATTCTCTCCAGAGGTCTGAGAAGGGTTGAACAACTTCTCAGGGGACCTCATGACGCTAGGTTGGGTGCGAGGGGTTCAGGGTGGAGTGTCGTCTCCCCCTGGGATTGTTGCAGCTAGATGTTTGTGGTTCAGCAATTTGATAGTTGTTTATCTATTTGATGTGCTATGGTTCAAACCCAAGTTAGGACTAACCGCCCACTTGCTGAGTTTTTATTTTAAAAACTCACACTTGTTTATTGTGTTATTCTCTTCAGATTGAAAGATGTCGTCTGCACCGCCTACACCGCCTGCTGCTACGACCACTATCTTGTATGGCTCCCCCGCTGACTTTGTATGGCGGCAAGAGGAATTCCCTGACCGACATTGTCCTGGTATAACCTTCGTCAAATACACATCATGTTTGTCTGTTGATACGGGGGCGCTTATGGGGCCGGCATACATGACCTTCGTCGCCCTCTATGTACGTATGGAGGGTCGGTTGGTGGGGCCCTTGACGCTATATGACGATGGACCTGGCCTTGGTGGGAGCCCCGCAGTGTAGGAGGTGGCCGAGGAGCACTCGACATGTGGGAGAATTTTGTTTCTTTTTGTTGTTTGACAACATGTACATACACGATGGAAGGCGGGATGTTTAGTGTTCGTGACTACTAGTGTTTTTTGTAGGAATCCCCCTCTTAACTTCATCTCCCTACATGTAATGGAACAAAGTTTAATGATAAATAAAGCCGAGTGCAGTTCAGTTTCTTCTGTTTTAGCTTGGAGTGAAGTTTAATTTATATTCTGGAATTTATCTATTCTAATTTCTAAAGCAAGTTTCAGAAGTTGGGTTTGAGTTCCTGGGCGCCACATAAAATGAGGCCTTAGGCCTTATTTCGACTCAAGCTCTTCTAAACATAAAAATTAGGATACCCTAGTCTATCTACACTACATTAATTTGAAGCATGTTTGGGCAAATTTAAGCATGAAATTGAGTTTTTTTGACCTGAGGGCCTCCATAAAAAATGAAAGACACTCATATGCTTTCTATTGATGTAAGATTTGCATGATTTCGTTGTTATTAGATATGTCAATTGCATGTGTAAATGTGCATGGGTGTTGCTACAATTAGGATAGTTAATAATGCGCATCTGTTTTGCTATTTTCATCATCATCCATGTCATCACAATTAGGTTTTGAGTTCTTAACAAAAATTATATGCATCATTCATTCTATATGAGATATTTATTGTTGGATTATGCATATCCTTAAGTGATTGAAATTATGCATGCTCTCGGCTCTTGTTATAGGATTAAAATCCTACAATGTACATACTTTTTCATGCTTGTTTGGGTCTCTTAGAGGCTAAATTTCACGTTAGTGTCTTCTTGATATTTGAACTACATATTACATTTTCATGTGCATATGTGGTTCGCCATAGTTGAATGTCATTTTGCATGTGAAAATCATGTTACAATTGTGCTATTTACACTTAGGTGCTTTCAAGCATATGATTATAAATCATAGATCATTTTGTATTGACATCAAATCATATGACATTTTTGCATGCCGACTTAAAATTAGATAATTTCCTCAATCACTTGTTGCATCCGATTCTAAGTTGTGTGCGATCTTCATACCATTTGTGCATTACATGAATGATTTGAATGCTTAATAATACATGTCTATGTTTGGGTTTTTTATGGTTGATACGCATGCTTTTAGAAATCTCAGTCTTAAAGCACCAAGTTGACCTTAATTGGACTCGAGCCCTCCTAAGAAGTTATAAAACACACCTAGAGTTTTCAAATGCCGTCAACTTCATGCAAATTTCTCATCGTTAGGTCTATTTTCCATTTTTTCTTAGCTAGACTAGAATTTAGTCCAAGGATCAAATTTGAACCCTTGTTTTTAATCCTGTTTACATTGACGTTTATTATTTTTGTATCAATTTTTTTTGTAAGGATTCTTGAATTAGTCCCTTAATAAAGTTTGTTTGTTATATTGTTGATTCTGACAAAATTTTGTGATTTTAGACTTCATTTAGTAGGTTAAATATTGATTGTAATGACTTGGTGTCCTACTGTTTTGGTAATTTTCCGATGCATTGTTGCTAGTTGTGATTTTTATAAAATCATGCTTAGCTCTTTTAGGAAAACTTACTTCACAGAAATTGTTCCATATTATGTTGTGCATATTAGGCCATTTTTTCATAGCTAGATTATTAATGGGTATCATCAAATTTTGTTGATATATTGTGCTTTGTCTGAAAACTCCTGTTATAAGCTTTTGTTTGTGGTCGCTTAGATAGTCTTTTTAGGCTAGTTTATGTGTTATATTAAGGCATATCGTCTTCATGAAATTTATTTCAAATTCTCTGATTTTCATTGTCAAATGATTTTCAATAAACGGTAAACGGATTTTCCAAATGGCATCTCAAAACCACTTTGATACATATGATGTTTCCAAAAGTAAATTTTTAGAAATTCATTTCCAATACTTGATTTGATTTAGGAAAGGTCATGGCTTGGACCGTATTTAAAATGCCTACAATGCTTGTGAGTGCATTTATACGAGTCTTGGGCTAGCCTTGGCAATTAAAAGCGTTCTATAGCTTGGATTTTCCTTAGTCCAAAATGTCTTTAAATCATTTTGAACTTTGATTTGATATTGTAAAAGTCTTGGTTTGGACTGTATTTAAAATGTTTGCAATGCTTGTGAGTGCATTTATGCGAGCCTCAAGCTAGCTTTAGTAATTGAATGTGTTTCGTAACTAGGACGTCACTTTATTTCAAAAACCTTGCTGATGGTTTCGAATCCATTTTTGAAATATCACATGTACCCTTCATGCATATACATGTCATTCATTAAAAATACTTGTGTTTGTGATTAGCGCATGCCTTGGTAATAAGTGACCTACCGACGGTTCATTGACTTGATTGATTGATTGAGAAATAAGACCCAAAAGGCCCGCATGTGTGTTTTATTCATACAATGCATGTGAATTTTAGATGTATGTTCGGGACAATGCATGATATCAAGGGAAAATCTTAGGGATCACATAGAACACCTTATTAGGGACGTATAAGCATTATTGGTTATGCGAGAACACAAATGATCAATAATAGTTATAAGTAATGAAAAATGAATCGAGTAGGTGTCTAGAAAGACCTGTGCATGAGCTGCAAAGGCCAACCCCAAGGCCCAAATTCAATTGATCTTAAACCTTGCTTAGTTGGATCATGTGATCCTGACCTTGTATCATTCTTTTGGTTGTTTTGATATGTATGTTTGTTTCTTTCTATTATACGCACCTAGTTATAGTTCTTAGACAAGGTTTAGATTAAGATCTCGAAGATGGAGAGAACATGAAGATGGTGGAAGGTCAATTTCCATTCTAACCACACTTTTGTATCATTCATTCTCGACATATGTCTCAGATTCTCCTTATTTGTATAAATACCCAACGAATTGTGGGTTTTTTCTTTATGTTTATCTTTTTGATTTTTCATATTTCTTAGGATTGGATGATAGATTTATTGTTTTCCTTGATTGTTTACTTACCGTTTCGCACTTTCAATTCAATGCCTTCTTTTAATTTTTCTGAGAAAATAGAATGTCATGAAAATGATTTTTCATGTTGGTTGCCTAGTTCAGGATAAACAATCCCAAAAAAGTAAAAAAGAAATGTATAGACACCTTATGTAACATGATATACTGTTAGGTATCAAAATGGCGCTAATAGAAACATTAGCATAACCTAAGTCTCCGAACCTGGATATCTAACTGCATAGGAATCAAGGGATTACTCCCAATCCTCAATTGGGTTCTCTAGCCGACCCCCTAAAAATGAGGCTAGTAACGACTCCCGTCTTATCTTTAGGTTGTCTTAAATAACTAGATCGTATAAATAAACCTGTTATGAGAGGTATAGACCTTCAAAAAAGGTTTACGGTTATGATTTAGCATACCCAAGATGATGAAACCGATAAAGATGAAGTGATACCATCTTTGGTGGATGTTCATTTTGAGAGGGCTATCATGATCGTAAGAGTACCCATAAGCTCACATTTACATCCAGTTTCTTTTTTACCTTAAAACCGTCGATCAAGACGTGTCGCAAGAGCATGGTAAGGTCACAACACCTTTCGTTGTCATGCAAGGCACGAGCTTGGGAGACCTTGCGACTACGATCAAGTGAACTCACAAGAGATTCACTTGGGAGGCGAGGTGATGATGCTTCCGTGGATGAGAATCATGAGGGAGCTTTTATGATCAAGTATCTCTAAATCCAACATTTCTCCCCTTCCTTTCCTCGAGGACCAGGTGGTGAAGAAATTGTGTCGTGACAAAAGTAGCTTTAAATATGATTCCACTTTTAGCTCAATATAAATCATAGCGTCTGCCTATACGTATATATGTTCTATGTCCCAAAGAAAGTTTACCCACTTCCCGTACAAAGATATGAATATTGATACAATCGTAATGTAGGGAAAAGTGGAATGTTTATATAGTGCATTATGTATGAAGAAAATTCAGGTCTCATGAAATCATGAAATCTTCAATATTTAGAACATTCCTATGAAGGAGGATCTAAAAAAATTGTAACATGAGGTGACTAACAGAAAATGGATATTGATAAAAATGCAATGTATAGAAAATAATAATGATTGTTTAGGGGAGAAGTGCAAAAAAAGTCCTAAACATTTTGTCTTTGTGCCGATTTAGTTCTAAACCTTTTTTTGGTGCCGATTTAATCCTAAACATTTTTACGTTGTGCCAATTCAGTCATGTCCGGCCAATTTTGGCCGGATTTTGCTGACTGGACGTCGGCGGGCTGACGTGGCCTAATCGGCGCTGACGTTGACAACTTTTAATAATATTTTTATTTTTATTTTTATTTTTTCGTTTTCTGTTTCTCTTTTTCTTTTTTTTCTTTTTCTTTTTTTCTTCCTCTAGCCGGTCACCGGAGCTCGGCGACCGGCCAAAGGTGACAGCCGGTGAGGTCAAGGTCAACCTCACCGGCCACCTTGCCCGTGGCCGCGAGGCGGCCTCACGCGGCGGCGAGGCTCGCCCGCCGGATCCGGCAAGGGTCGAGCCTCACTCGCCCGGCGCTAGGCCGCCCTCGAGGCTGGGTAGTGACGGTGAGGGAGAGGAGGCGGCCTCGCTGCAGTCGCGCCTGAAAGGGGCTAGTGAATACACTTAGAGGAGGGTGAATAGGTGTCTATAAAAGTTTTCGTAGAACTTAAAAGGATATTTTTGATGGACAATAAAATAGAATAAATAAACAATTCGTAAACATAAATAAGAGGATCATGGATGAGAGAAAATGAACACAAAGTTTATAGTGGTTCGGCTTATTCCAAGCCTACGTCCACTCTCCCGCACTGACAGCTCACCGGCTGGATTTCACTATGAATCAAAAGAGTTGTTACAATATCACGTCCTTGATTCTACAGTGTAGAGACTTTACTACACTTCCTCAAGGTCTCACAAATATATAATCTCTCTTTTGAGTACAGATTTCGCTCAACAGTTGAATCAACAAAGAATAAGGAGCTTCAGACTTTGGAATTTCTCTATCACGCACACATTCAAATAACCAGAGCTTCTTCCTTATATACTCCTCCATGCCTTCATCTCCATTGGCACTTTCCAAAGGAGTTCTTCCATCTAACCATTGGACGGAATCAATTAGGAAGATCTTCAAGTCACTTAAGGAATGTGATGATAGCCCACCAATCCTACTCGCCCATACAATCAAAATCTAGGTTTCCATAAGTAGAACCTTCCAAGTATACCTTGCCAATCAACGAATCTAATTTATTCGTATCAAAGTTAAAACGAATAAAAGATCTCAAAATGCTATCTCCAGCCATGAGAAGCTTCTTTAGCTGCTCGAATCAATTCCTTAAATAAATCCTTAATTCTGGATAAATCTTCTTCGACGGTCTAGAAACTGTCAATGAGGGCAGACTTTAAAGCTTGAATCTGACGGTCTTCAGACTTTGACGAAAAAGTCTTCAAGTTTTCAGACTAGATTGATGGAAACGTTTTATCAACTTCAAAACACATAATGAAGTTTTCTCCAACAATCTCCCCATTTTTTTATGGTAACAAAACTTTCCTGCAAATTTAGAAATTTTGACTTGCAAGACAATACTCAAGCAAACAAGAATATGATATCTCATAAAAGATAAATAAGTTAAGATAGTATCGAATCTGCATCCACAGGAAATAGGTTAGTCCTGTAAAAACAACTATCTTTACAATGCTTAAGATACTGCAATGCAATCACATAGTCAAATCACAATCCAAAAGCCAAAATAATCCAAAAGTCACAATCCAGCCAGATAAAAGTTTAAAGTCAAAAACAAAAACAAGTCTGAGTTAAAAAAAAAAAAGTGCGAGTTCAAAAACAAATCTGCAAATCTGCATCTCTCCCCCTTTTTGTCGGCATTAAAAAGGTAGAGACGAAAACAAGAATTGATTTAAGATTGTTTTGGAATGCGAACAAGCTGGAAATCTCCCATCGATTGGACTGTCTCCTCCAACTTTCTTAGATCCTCCTTCAGATGTGCTAATTCATCACCCTTGGCAGTTGCTTGAATTTGAAGATTAAGAACCTGAATTTCATTGATCAACGATTCTGAAGAGGCTTGATAAGCATTCTGCACATTCTGAAATTCGCATCCCAAGGCATAAATTTGACCTCGCATCTCCATGAGAATATCAAGCAGTCTTCTACAGTTTGCTGAGTTGTCAGTTTGAGTGCTTGCTTCAGCATGGTCAGATTCTGGAGATGATGGCACATCAGTATGAACATCTAGATTCGGAGAAGATACCTCATGACCTTCTTCAGGGAAGTGAGAGGCATATACATCTTCTGGATTGGCAGGAGAACGACTGACATCATCACTAGTAAAAGCAAGTGAAGAAGTACCTCTTTTCTCAACAACTCCCCTTGTTTCAGTGCCTTCTGGTGGAAAGAAGTACTCTTCATGTTCTATTTCTTCTTCAATGACAGGATGGCCTTGTTCTCCTTGTTGCTCCTTGTTTTCATCTTCTTTTTCCTATGTCTCCTTCCTTATGGATTCCCTCTCTTCACTCCTCTTCTTTGTCTCTTCTGGGTCTTCTCTATCCTCTGTTTCTGGAACAGAATGCTGCAATTTTCTTAAAGCAAGAGCGGAAATGGTAACATCATCATCTTCTTCTTCTTCATCCTGCAAGATGATCGCTCTTCTTCTTTTAGTTGGAGCTGTCACCGGCTCCTTTCCTTTTCGCTTTGCAACAACAGAGTCTTTATGAGTTTGGTGAGGAGTCTTTTCCTTGAATTTCTTCAGAGCCTTGTTTAGCTCTTTCAGACGCATCTTAGAAACCATCTTCAGCCCTACCACCATTTGATCACACGTCCGAACACACAGAATGCTTGGAGGCTGAATGTTAAAGTGTTTCAATAGCTTAGTAAGAAGTGCTAAATAGGGAAGTTGACCCTTGTCCTTCATCATTGATCTATACATGTGAAACATGATAGTATGCGGTAGAGAGAATTTTTTACCAGCATTGATAGCATACATCAGCATTGCTTCTGAATTGGAGACATCAGTCTTTGACGTGGATTTGGGTCTTAGACAGTTGATCACAATCTTGTGAAGCAAGATATTTGAAGCATTCATCCTCGAATAGGAAATCCGACCTTCTGCCATTCCATCTCGAACAAGCTCCACTGTTGCATGACCAATAGACACGCTAATTGATTGAAATAACCCTCTCTCTACTCCAATCACATCAGCCAGTGTGTCCACGTCCACCACAAAATCCCGGTCTCTAACACTGAAAGAGAATCTATTCGCATCCAAGAAACTTAGATTGGAAGAGAAATAAGCAGAAAGTTTTGGATGGGCTATAGTAGAGACAGAGCAAAAGCGTTCAAGCCGAAGTAAAGTAAATTTCTCCCGCAACTTCACATTCAGAGAGTCAAGAAAATCGAAATCCACACTCCTTGGGTTCATCACCCCTCGCTTTAACAACTTAGAGTAAGTTTGCTTGTGTTCCTCAGAACGAAACAGATCTAATTTTGTTCCTCAAACATTCGCAGCAATACCCATTTTAGGCTTAAAATGAGTAAACAACTTTTTATCATCATTTCCATCGGGCTGATTAACTCCTCCAAAATGTGGATCACTTGGGAAATTTGCAAAGGCCCTATCTGCAGAACCAGCAGGAGCAATTCCCAAACGTTCCATTGTTTGCAAAAAGTGGGTTTCATTTCTGTACCCCTTTTCTTTCAAAAATCCGTCAATAATAGTCATTGGAGAGCCTCCATCCTTTAAGGTAGAATAAAGTTTGAAATTAAAGGCAGGCTTTTGAGTTCTTACGCGTTCAGCATCTTCAATAACTTCCTCCTCCGTTTGTTGCTGAATATTCTGAGGTCTAGCCTGAGGAAAATAACGCGGTTGAGAATGTTGTGGGATCTGCTATTGCCTTGGAGAATCTTCTTGCTCGGTAAGGTCAAAATGCGTAGGACCCTCACCCATATGCTGTGGTCCCCTGCTTGCGATTCTTGAAGACTTTCTTTGGAAAGACATTCTCACAGTCTTTGAGAGTTTCCGAACTCGATTCGCGAGAAATATGAAAACTTTAAGGATTAAACTAGGGAGAAAAAGTAAAACAATGGAGATCTGTGCTTTTAGGGTTTGCGAGTAAAAAGGAGAAGAAGAATAGTATATATAAAGCAATCAAATCGGGGGCATATGAATCGTCACAAAAAAAATGCCTTTTAAAAAATAATTGCCTTTTTGAAAATAGATAACTGCCATAAAAAGATAATTTCTTTTTCAAAAAGGAATGATTGCTACAAAAAAAACTTAGATAGATAATGTCAATCAATTACGAATTAATAGATAAACGTACCTTTCTCAAAAGATAAATTTCTAAAACTGAAATAACTTACATTCGTGATCCTTGATCATCTGAGTTTGAACATCTTTTGGCTTTTATCCCTGAATCTAAACTTCTTCAAACTTTATAATATTAAGCTTGTGCCGAATAGACTCAAATTGGCTTTTCTCCAGAGGTTTTGTAAAGATGTCCGCCAGTTAATTCTTTGAATCAATGAATTGAATCATAATTTCTCTATTTTGAACATGGTCTCATATAAAGTGATGTCGAATCTCTATATGCTTTGCTCTTGAATGAAGAATTGGATTCTTGGTAAGATTGATTGCGCTTGTGTTATCACATTTAATCTTAGTACATGAGTCTTCAATTCCAAAGTCTCTTAACTGTTGTTTTATCCATAAGATTTGATAACAACAGCTTCCAAGAGTCACATACTCTGATTCTGCTATTGAGAGAGCGACTGTACTTTGCTTTCTTAAGAACCAGGATATTGTCCTGTTTCCAAGTAATTGACACGTACCTGAGGTGCTCTTTCTATCAACTTTGCATCCAGCAAGATCTGCGTCTAAGTATCCAAGAAGAGTAAAGTCTCCATTTTTAGGATACCATAAACCAAACGAAGAGGTTGTTGCAACATATTTGATTATGCGTTTTGCAACACTTAAATAAGATTCTTTGGGATCTGATTAAAATCTAGTACAAATACAAACACTAAACAAAATGTCAGGTCTATAGGCAGTAAGATAAAGAAGTGAACCAATAATGCTCCTGTATAGCTTGTGGTGAACTTTCTTCCCTCCTTCATTTTTATCTAGCTTCGAGGAACTTGACATTGGTATATCAGTCTTTTTGCAATTCTCCAAACCGAATTTCTTAACTAGTTCTTTAGCATATTTTTCTTGATGAATGAAAATTCCTTCCTTCAATTGTTTCACTTATAGTCCAAAAAAGAAAAATAGTTCACCCATCATGCTCATTTCGAATTCCTCCTACATAGATTTAGAGAATTTCTTGCACAGATTTTCGTTAGAAGATCCGAAAACAATATCATCAACATAAATTTGAACAAGTATAAAATTTTTACCTTCTCTTTTAATAAATAGAGTAGTGTCTACTTTACCTTTCATAAAGCCACTTTGAATTAAAAACTTACTTAACCTTTCATACCAAACTCGAGGTGCTTGCTTTAATCCATATAGAGCTTTTTTCAGTCTAAATACATAATCTAGTCTCCTTGGGTCTTCAAAACCGGGAGGTTGTTCCACATAAACTTCCTCTTGAATAAATCCATTCAAGAATGCACTTTTGACGTCTATTTAAAATAGCCTGAAATTTTTATAGCAAGCAAAAGCAAGTAATAAACGAATTGCTTCTAACCTTGCCACTGGTGCGTAAGTTTCATCATAGTTTATCCCTTCTTCTTACGTGTATCCCTTGGTCACGAGTCTTGCTTTGTTCCTTAAGACTTTTTCTTTTTCGTCCATCTTGTTCCTAAAAACCCATTTAGCACCAATAATAAATTTACCTTTTGGTTTAGGAGTTAATTCCCAAACATCGTTGACACTGAACTGTCGAGTTCTTCTTGCATAGCTTCAATCCAGCTTTCGTCGTTAAGGCTTCTTCTATGCTTTTGGGTTCTATTTCAGAAATAAGAGCCACAGCGCTAGACTCTTCATGCCTTTTGGATCTTGTTCGTATCCCTTCATCGATGTTACCAATGATGAGTTCTTTGGGATGACTTGATTTGTGCTTCCAATTGCTGGTTGGTCTGACAATCTGCTCATCTTTTTCTTCATTTGATTCTTCAAAATTTGTTCGTTGTTGACCTTCTGTAGTCTGAGCTGCTTCAGAGGAATTAAACTTTGTAGAGTCTGGAGTGAGTTCAGATTCTTCAGGTTGAGTCTGAATCAATTGATTTTGTATAAAGTCTTGAAATTTGACATTCATTGACTCTTCCACAGATTGAGTCTTCTTGTTGTATACTCTGTAAGCTTTACTAGTAGTTGAATATCCAAGGAAGATTCCTTCGTCTGATTTTTCTTCAAACTTACCAATGCGATCATTTGCATTTTTCAAAATAAAACATTTGCAGCCAAACACATGAAAATAAGAAACAATTGACTTTTTTCTTTTGAACAACTCATAAGGAGTTTTCTCCAAAATTGGCCTTAAGAAAACTCTGTTAATGATATAACATGCTGTAGAAACTGCTTCAGCCCAAAAACGAAAAGAAATGTTACTTTCAATTAAGAGAGTTATTGCCATTTCTTGCAAAGATCTATTCTTTCTTTCCACGACTCCATTTTGTTCTGGAGTATATGGCGAAGAGAAAACATGCTTTAAACCACATTTATCACAAAAATTTGCAAAGTCTTGATTCTCAAACTTTCTCATTTTGAATTTTCTTAGTAAATTTTGAGAAATGAGAGAAAATTTCGGACTTACTTGATAAAAAGAACACCCAAGTATAACGAGAATAGTCATCTACGATTACCAAGCAATATTTCTTCCCACCAATGCTTTGTGTTCTGGTTGATCTAAAGAGATCCATATGCAGAAGCTGCAAAACATGATCAGTTGAAACTTGATTTACAGGTTTAAAGGAATTTCTTACCTGTTTTCCCAAAACGCATAGTGTGCATAATTCTGTCTTTTGAAATCTTAGGTTGGACAGTTCACGAACAAGCTTTTTGGAAGAAATCTTGTCTATCTGCTTCATACTGATATGGCCAAGTTTTCTATGCTAAAGATTCTTTTCATCTTGAATGGAAATTAGACATTGAGAGCTTTCTGATTTGATATCAAGCAAATAAATATTTCCATGTCTTCGACCAGTAAATGATTGAGACAAATCCTTACTAATTCCTGAACATATGCCTTCTTGAAAGTTGATTTTGAATCCAGTGTCACACAATTGGCTTATATTGAGAAGATTATAGTTTAAGCCTTCCACCAAGGAAACATTATTGATTGTGAGACTCCCAATCTTGACAGTTCCACATCCAGTAATTCTTCCTTTGCCATTTCCACCAAAAAAAACTTTTCCACCATCTATTTGGGTAAGCTTTATGAAGCAATTTGAATCTCCTATCATATGTCTCGAACAGCCACTATCCAAATACCATTTGATCTTTTTCTTGATAGTGACCTGCAATTATGCAAAAATTTCAAGTTTTCTTTGGTACCCACACTTTCTTGGGTCCAGGGGAGTTAGTTCCAAAAGTAGTCTTTGCCCAGTTTCTCTTAACAAGTTTCCAGACTTTAGGACAATCCTTCTCAAAATATTCCGAGCTGTTACACTTTGAACATTTAAGAGCACTTCGACCAACAGATTTTACAAAAACTTTTTGAAAATGATTTATGTAAAAAGTTTTAGCAGGTCTTTGTCTTTGTTTGATTCTTTCTTTTACCTTTGGGAAATCAATTAAAGTAACAGTTTCTGGTGTCATCCCAAACCTGATTTATAAAAATAAAGTCCTTGAATAGAAAAAATTTTGTCAAGCTTTTCGGATCCATTTGAAAACCTTTTTGAAATAGCTGAAATGTCTTCTTTCAAGAGAATGTTTTCTTTTGAAAGAAAATCTTCATTTTCTTTTGAAGTCTTGAAATTTTTAGATTTCAAACTTTTCCTTTCAAGAAATTTCCTGTTGCCTTAGTATAGAATTTTCCTTTTTCAGTTCGGAAATCCTTTTCAGAGATACTTTAAGGCTAAGACAGAGTTCATCAATATACTTTGAAACTTTAATAGGAATTTTAAAGTTACTTACCTCAATTTCCTTGTCGAATGTGAGTCGAGTCGTTTCAAAAGTCCGAATCTGATTCTGAGTTTGCCATCAGACAAATGTTGGCATATTCTTCATCACTCTCTTCACATTCTGTGTCGCTCCAAGTCTCTACTTTGAGAGCTTTCTTGAATTTCTCTGTATTTCCTTTCTTTTTCTTTAGTAGAGGACGGTTGGGTCGATGTGTCCTTTCTTTTTGCATTCGAAGCAAATCACGTTTTTGTTGAACTCATTATCTTCAGTTGCTTTATTATGAGATCTTTGTGTTTCTCTAATGGAATTTTTGATGTGATTCCAATCTTTAGAGAGTCCTCGCAGCAACTTGTTGACTTTCATTTGCCTTGAGATTGGTTGGCCATGATATGCAAGACCATTTACAATCTCTGTAAAATGGCTAAACATATCAGTGATGGTTTCTCCTAACTTCATTTTGAAAGCTTCATATTGCCCAAGAAGAATGTTGATCTTTGTTTCTTTAACTCGATCGGTTCCTTCATAAGTAACGTGTAATCTGTCCCAGACTTCTTTTGCTGTTTCACAGGATGAAATTTTGTTATAATCAGTAGAAGATAAAGCACGGTATAAAGAATAGATAGCTTTTGCGTCAAGAGCTTATCTCTTGGTTATCTCTTCTTGTGTCATTTCTCTAGCATCTATCACTTCCTTCCCTCTTTATGAAGTTGAGGTTATTGTAGGAATAACTCATTTTTCCACCACATCCCATTCAAGGGGATCTTTCGATCTAAGGAAAGCTTTCATCTTGTTCTTCCATATGTTGTATTCTTTTCCATCAAAGTAAGGAGGTCTGGTGTTGCTTTGACCTTCAACCAGTCCTGAAGTCAAAATACTAGCCATAGATCTTTAGCTTAAGAAGTAAAACACTTCAATAAATAAGCACACAAGCTGTGATACTAATTGAAAGGGGCTAGTGAATACACCTAGCGGGGGTGAATAGGTGTATATAAAAGTTTTCATAGAACTTAAAAGGATATTTTTGATGGACAGTAAAACAGAATGAATAAACAATTCGTAAACAAAAATAAGAGGATCAGGGATGAGAGAAAATGAACACAGAGTTTATAGTGGTTCAGCTTATTCCAAGCCTACGTCCACTCTCTCACACTGACAGCTCACCGACTGGATTTCACTATGAATCAAAAGACTTGTTACAATATCATGTCCTTGATTCCACAGTGTAGAGACTTTACTTGTGACGTCCCAAGGCGTCACATACTAAGCGCAAACGGAATTTATTTATTATTGCAATCTTTAAAAATTGTGAGTTCTATTTATAGTGATCGCTATTGAAGGTTAGCATGTTTAACATGATTCTTTAAAATCTATAGTTTATATTATGAGTTTATCCTACAATTACTCTACCAATAATTAATATAGGCCAATGTTTTGATGCATATAGATAAGATCACAAGAAGCTTCATTTCTTTTACCATCATCAGGGCCTACAAAATTTATCAACCTAAACACTTTCCATGTTCATCGCCTTTATATACAACATATACATAACAAAAGTAAGGCGTAACGAAAGTCAGGGATAAAGGGTGAGGGTGTCTACTCCACGAGTTCCCACACAAGCCCACCTTCAAAAGAAAACAAAAGATAGTCAGCTTCTACGCGATCAAAGGCGTCTAGGCACCATCCGTCCTAGCTCCTGCTCCACCATCGCTAAAAGGAATAGGGCCAAACATCGCTCCATCATGCTTGACAAACCATGCAACAAACTTCATAGGGATCATCTCAGCTCTACCATCATCCATCCATAACGTGGCCTCATATTTGGATAAGGTCAGCTCAACATCAGAGTCATACACATCAGTGAAAGTAACCTCAATGTTCGATATCACTCCATAACGAGCTAATGGTAGCACATCCATACTATCAATATGAAAAATGTAAGGTATGAGCAAAAACTATGCCCAGTAAAGAATGATAAAACTCTAACTTAAATAATCCACAACCATCAATATTACAAGGGAATCATAATCAAAGCAATTCAGGATATAATAATATAGTCGTCACAAGCATAGACAATTGGATATTAATACATCACATAAGTAATCACCTTATATGCGTCCATCTCCATACTTACCTTTTCAAAATCAATTTCATATCAAGATACAATGAACAATAATGCATGGACTCACTCGCCAAATAGAATTATATTTAGTGTGCATATGATCCACCCTCGAATCAGTCATAACCGGAACTCTATCGGCCTGATCGAGTCACTTCCGGAAAGTACGTTATCCGGACTTCCACAACATCTCTAATTGTGGGCATCTCACTCCGAGGCATCCCGGCATCACACAACCGAGGTCCTCCCAAGACCACTCAGTAAGGGGCATCTCACTCCGAGGCATCTCAGTATCACACAACTGAGGCATCCTTGATCACACACAAGGGCATCTCACTCCGAGGCATCCCGGTATCTCTATACCGATGGGTTCATTCACTCTCTTAAGCACACGTTTCACACCACCACACCTTTAATTAATGCATTAATCGTATGCAAAAGAAAAGACTCCAAAGTATCTTACTATGTATCTAATTCTCATGATCCTAGCACACGTGCGTGTCCAAATTATAAGATAAAATCCATTACGACATGTCCCATACCAAGCCGAACAAATATTTATCCCATAATCAAGCACTATGTGTGGCACCCCCAAAACCCGATAGGGTCGCCACAGATACTAAGCGTTTAAAATCTAAGGCAAAAACAACTTATTTGACGTTAGTAAAAGGAATTGTAATTCAGGCCGAGGTTTAGGCGTAAATTTTTTTTTTTTTTTTTTTTTGAAAAGGCTATAGGGATTTGCGCAGCTCACAGCGAAAATAAGAGGCGAGTCTCACCATCTCTCCGCTTCCCTAACGACAGCACAATGCACACCAACTATTGCGATTGAAAGAAAACACAAGGCCGAACCACTTTTATTTACATATATATATTTACGAAGGGTTTTTTCACGGGTCGGTACATCAAAAGGTAGGCCAAGACTCTTCCATACGCTCGGCTTTCAACCCCAAAAAGGAACACTCGACCCACTATAAACAACGTGTATAGACCTCCCCTCGGACTGCTAGTGTCGGCCATATCCCAAAAAGTTGCCAACTCCTACTCCTCACGCGCGGGCCATCACACCCATCCTGGTGCGTCAGGCGGTGGGGGTGGCAGCATCCCCATCATCACTCCATCGCGGCGAACGTGGATAGACATGTACTCCTGAATGACCGGGCCCCCAGACAGACCCACGTCATAGGTCACGATCGCGCGAACCCGTATGAACGTCAGACCACGTACGGTGGGACAATCGATCTCCAACAACTCGACCTCCACATCGGAAGGAAGGCCGTAAAATACTCCCAGCGTGACGGTAGGGAGTGGCATCGTGCTAATCGAAATGTTGGTCCCAGAAGGGAGTGAGTACAACCACTCGGCGGGTAAAGGAATCCAACAACCACTCAATGCATTAAACAATACGAACAATTACATTATACGTGTCGTTCATGCATTTCAGCGTACTTACCTCGAAGCCATGTATATGCCATCATACATCATCATCACAATCATAATACGTACATATCATAGGCCACAAATGATCATCATCATACCATATCATCCATGCATGTCATCATCATATCTTATATACATATCATCATGTCATCATGTCATCATGCCATAGGTAATCATCATCATATCATGTCACATATGCATATCATCATGCCACAGGTAATCATCATCATGTCATGTCACATATGAATATCATCATGCCACAAGTAATCATCATGCCACAGGTAATCATCATCATGTCATGTCACATATGCATATCATCATGCCATAGGTAGTCATCATCATGTCATGTCACATATGCATGTCATCATGCCATAGGTAGTCATCATCATGTCATGTCACATATGCATGTCATCATGCCATAGGTAATCATCATCATGTCATGTCACATATGCATGATTTAATTTCCACTTTTAGTTCTCAATTTGATCATCACATCACTCTTTCTCGGGATCATCCATCCCATACTTTACACTCGCACCCTATCCAGGCATTGCGAGAAGAACCTCTGGCATTCGGCCATTCGTGGCCACCGGGCATCCGGCACCCCCACATCCCGGGCATCTCGCATCCCAAGCGGCATCACGAGGCATCCCCCTCGGGCAAAGACCTCCGAGGCTTAGGCACCCAACCATTCCGGGCATCCCGATACTCCCAGGGCCATCCGGTCATGTATCTCTATACATTCCGGGCATTATCATCCTCCACAAACAACTTCCTCATTTACCATTGCTCATGTTTGCCAATTTAGGTCTCAATTTACCATGCACATGATGTAATGGTAAGACAAAATCACCTTCGTTCTTATACATGCATAAGCAATCATTAACATACGTGCAGTAAAATGCAATCACTCATAGTAATTAGATCCTTATGGAATGTATGCCACTCAAAACAATTTACTTACCAAATTCATTTAGAATTTATTTAAATTCCAACTTATCCTATTTTGCAATTATTTAAATTAAATAATCACACAAATCCCAAATTCATGAAATTAAAGCATATGATGATTTAATACCATAAAATAGTGATTTCCTACAGAAAAACACATAGCCAATCAATTTCTACACAAAAGGTAATGTTACTAAAATTACCGCATGGAATCTCGGACAAAGGCAGAATGTGCAGTTTTCTAAGTAATTCAATTAAAATGCCCAAACGACCTCCGAAAATTATGAAATTTTACCAAGTTATAGTTAAGACACTAAGTTAAACTTTTCATGAAGGAATCTAGGCCAAATTCGTTTTAGATAAATTTATATAGCCATACGAAGCTACGGGTCAGATTACCGAAACGTCCAGGGTCCTATGTCCGAAATATTGAGGTTCAACCTACCAATACTTCTTTGTTTCCTCTGAAATTTTGATATGTTTTACTTCTAAGGATCCCCTACAACTTTTATGAAGGAACTTAAGCCAAAATTCCAAAGGATAACCTCCATATGAGTCCATGAAGTCTCGGGTGTCCTGTACCGCGTCTCCAGATTTATCATCTTCAAGATCAGGTCGATTTCCTAAGCAATACTTGTTCATTTTTCTTCAAATTTGAGTATGTTGATATTTAAGATGTGCTCTACAAGTTTCATGAAGGAGTCGAAGAGATATTCTTGGTAAAAATCAACATGCAGCCACAAATCTACCACAAGGTCAGCAAAGTAGTTCCAGATCTAGAGCCTCCGTAGGATGGGGTTTTGACCCCTTAAATCTTCATCATTTTGTACGAAATTTTAGTATGTTGTAGAGCAAGGTGTTGGCTACAACTTTCATGAAGAGATCCAAGTCAAAATCGAACTCCAAACATGGATGCAAGCTCCCACAAGATTCTGACTCCAGTGGTTCACGCGAAAACAGCAAGGTTCTTCAAGAAACAACCCACCCTAGCTTCGGTTCCTAGCTTCTAAACATCCAAGAATTCAATCCTCCATACAAAACACACATGCAAGAGTAGTAATGGACCCTAAAATTGCCTTAAACTCAAAAGAAATGGCGGCACACGGCGGACGAACGGCGGCGACGGACGGCTCCTCCTTCTCTCGGCCTCCTCCTCTCTCTCTCGCAACTCTCTCTCTCTCTCTCTCTCTCTCTCTCTTTGGGCGACACCCCCTCCCAACCGGTCACCCCCTCTCTCTTAATTTCCCAAAAGGCAATCATGAGATTGCCTCCCCCAAGGGCCAATGCATGGCAAGCCTTCTTGCCACTTGGCAAGGCTCATGCAATGGGCTTGGGCTTTTGGGCCTCTTGGGAGAAGTGGGCCGGCCACTTCTCCCCCCCTTTGGGTCGACGGCAGCCCCTCCTTGTGGGCCTTAATGGGCCGGCCAACTTGGCCCATTAAGGTCCACACTTGGGCCTAAGGCCCAATCAAATTTTCTCCCCTTTTTTTTTTGAATTTCCTTTTTAGGGACTTAATTACTAAATTTCACCTAATCAAAATCCTATAATATTTTATCTATGAGAACTTAATCTATAAAATGCATGGCTAAGCATAGACTATCTCATTAATTTACCCTATAATCCAAATTTCAAAAATTTAAATTAAGAACACAAGCACAAAACACATAGCCTTAAGAGAAAACTTAAAGGCTAAAGCATAACCCATAGGTAAGTTCATTACCTATTTAAGAGCTTTAGGACACCTTAGGGCTTGCCCCTAATTTCTGGGATGCCACACTATGCCCCGCACACGTTGCACTCGCATGATACTATATGCACTTATATCTCAAATGATGTATGAGGCCTATTCTTTCATGACTAGTATCTATTATGAACTGATTAGACTCTATGTACATCCTGCAAGTTAAATATATAGAATACAATATATATTATATGTTCTCGGGTTAGGACAGTTTACTGGTTAAATGCACAGTTTTGGTTTTGAACACGGAAGGTATATCATTTCTTGTTGAAACACTACCAAATTTTAGTACGTTATATTAGAGATATAGATCAATATTTTTCGTGAAGAAACTTAAGTCTGAATTGCATTATATTAAGAGAAACAATTGCTATAATATTTACTAATACCCTGTACCGACGTCCAGATTCTTTATCTACTAAGAAAATTGTTTTACTAGCCAATTCTTATCCGTTTAATCTCAAATTTTGACACGTTATTCCTTAAGATGTGTTCTACAATTTTCATTAAGGATTCGAAGTCCAATTCTAAGTAGGTAAGTACATAAAATTAATGTAATCGACAAAGGTCAAACCGTTTCTTACAAAAACAGTTTACTGATTTTACTAAATTCACTTCCATCTTCTATGTTTTTATATTCAAATGGTTATAGCTATGTATATCACTTGATCTTATAGATGTTCTATCACAAAGAATGGTTTCATTCTTACTTCCATTAACATGCATTAAGAAAATAACACAAAACAGAATATTCCTTAACCATATTCTTCTAGAACAGAATGTATACACACGATTCCTCCACTTCTAGCCCAATTAAACCACTTATTATTCCACAAATCTCTTCTTCAGCATTTCAATACTTCATCACAGCATCTAAGAGTAACCTTAGCGAATTTTTCTCCACAAAGAATCCTTTCACAGCTTAGCTCAACATATATCCACACATCTACTCACACATCATAACATTCACCTCATTACTTTTCTCGGCAATCACCTCTTCACTTCGCTCAATCAAACAGCCGACTTTCATCAAGTTTTCGAGACATGCAAGACTTAAAAACAACATGCAATGACTTCTAGCTTCACTCTTGTGTTCATCAAGCTCAAAACAACACAAAACTACCACTTCTCATCACTTCACTTAACAAAACAGCACACTCGCACTTGGATTTCGAAGCATGCAATGCTAAAAAACAACATGCAATGGTTTCTACCTTTAATCTAACACTTACCAAGCTTAGATTACTCACAAAACAACAACTACAACTCATATCCTTCACGGTTTGGTTAGATCCGCAAGTTTTCTTGATGAAATGGTGGATAAACTTCAACTTAGAGTTATATCTTTCCTTACCTTTGTTCAGCTATCAAGCAATCTCAAAGATACTCCAAGATCAACACCGAAATCTCGCATGCAAAGGAAGAAATCGCTGGTTTTGTTGCTGGTTCTTCACTACTCGACCGAGAGAGAAGAGAAGAAGAAGATGAAGGTGGGTTTCTCGGTTCTTGAGGAGAGAGAGAGGGAATTTCAAAATTTATGAGGGAAATAGATCTACAAGCTAATACCTAGGCTAGGCTAATGATTATATTTGCTAATGATTGTATTTTCTTTGCTTGTTTTCAGCTTTTGTGGATGGGGAATTCCGTGGGTGTCGCGTGCAAGAAGAAACGAGAGAGTGAGATGTCGTGGCCTCCAAGCTTTGATCTCTTTCGCCATTTGTCACTCGAATTTAATTAGTTTCTAATCCATGTCATTAGTCGGTTCATTAGTTTTAATGTTTTTCAATCAATTTTCTTTTGTTTCTACTTGATTTCAATTACACAAAATCATAACATATATAACATATTGACTCGTTAGTGTTAGTCTAAAAAGAATCTATCACAAAATGCTAAAGTCAGAAATTTATATTAGCATTACAATCATTAATCAAATTATCTTATTTATAATCCATAAATCTTAACCAAAAATAAAATCACTTGGGCCTAATTATTTATCTCTAGCCCAACAGGCTTAATCTATAACAACCCGGCCCACTAAACTAAACTTACGAACCTAATAATCCCAAACCTTGGCCCACTCAAACCAAGCCCATAATCTCTCACTCGAGTCTAATTCGAAATAGTCATACGGCCCGCTTGTTCCTCAAGCCCATTCAATCCTTACGGTCCATCGGGTTCACTTCCTGGCCCGATCTAAAATAATCCAAACTCCTAACGATCCAATTACACTAATGAATGCCGGTGAAATTTGGGATGTCACATTACTACACTTCCTCAAGGTCTCACAAGTATCTAATCTCTCTTTTGAGTACAGATTTCGCTCAACAGTTGAATCAACAAAGAACAAGGAGCTTCAGACTTTGGAATTTCTTTATCACGCACACACTCAAATAACCAGAGCTTCTTCCTTATATACTCCTCCATGCCTTCATATCCGTTGGCACTTTCCAAAGGAGTTCTTCCATCTAACCATTGAACGGAATCAATTAGGAAGATCTTCAAGTCACTTAAGGAATGTGATGATAGCCCACCAATCCTGCTCGCCCATACAATCAGGATCTAGGTTTTCATAAGTAGAAGCTTCCAAGTATTCCTTGCCAATCAACGAATCTAATTTATTCGTATCAAAGTTAAAATAAATAAAAGATCTCGAAATGCTATCTCCAGCCGTGAGAAGCTTCTTTAGCCGCTCAAATCAATTCCTTAAATAAATCCTTACTTCCAGATAAATCTTCTTCGACGGTCTAGAAACTATCAATGAAGGCAGACTTCAAGCTTGAATCTGACGGTCTTCAGACTTTGATGGAAGAGTCTTCAAGTCTTCAGACTAGACTGATGGAAACGTTTTTTCAACTTCAAAACACATAAGGAAGTTTTCTCCAACAGCGCCATCCCCTGCTCGCGCGCCTATCCGCGCATCTTCGCCTCTCGCGCTCGTCACCCACGCCCTGCTCGCCGTCCGCTAAAGCTAATCCAACTAACTGCCGTCGCCGTCGAGCTGGCCTCACACCGAGCGGCGGGGCTCGCCCTCACCACCCAGCCTCGAGGGCAGCCTTGCACGGGGCGGGCGAGGCTCGCCCGCCGGCCATTGGCGAGGCTCAACCTCGCCGGATCCAGCGAGGGCGAGCCTCGCCGCCCGCGTGAGGCCACCCCGCGGCCCACGGGAGGTGGCCGGCGAGGTCGAGGTCGACCTCGCCGGCCGTCACCTCCCGGCGGGTCGCCGAGCTCCAGCGATTGGTTGGAGGAAGAAAAAAGAAAAAGAGAAACAGAAAAAAATATATATATATATATATTAAAATATTATTAAAATATTATTAAAAGCTATCCACGTCAGCGCCGATTAGGCCACGTCAGCTAGCCGGCATCCAGTCAGCAAAATCTGGCCAAAATTGGCCGGAAATGACTGAATTAGCACAACGTAAAAGGTTTAGGACTAAATCGCCACCAAAAAAGGTTTAGGACTAAATCGGCACAAAGACAAAAGGTTTAGGACTTTTTTGGCACTTCTCCCGATTGTTTAGTATATTATGTATTGAAAAAATTGTCTTATGAAATCACTAAATCTTCAAGAATTAGAAAATCCCTAAAAAGGAGGATCTAAAAAATTGTAAAACAAGGGACTTATAGAAATGAAATTGTTTATTGATTGGCTTAGAGGATAGAATTTAGAGTGAGAAGGATGGGCTTATTTGTGGGGCTCAAAAAAGGAATCAGTTGAGATTGCAGAAAATTTTAAATTAGAATAAGATTTTTAATTAAGTAGATTAGAACTTTTTGGACTTTCCCATAAGATAATTTTAATGCGGCCGATTTTCGGTCTTTTGCAATCAGTTGCTGTAGGAACAAAGAATCAAATTATCAGTATATCTATTCCTTTTTCAAATTAAGGGTGTCAAATGGAATTTCTTTCATTGAGGAAAACCTGCATGACTAGTTTTTTTGATTTCTACTAGATTAGATAAACAAGAGCGTCTACTTGTGTTAAAAAGGGGAGAGAAAATAACTGAGTGTTCGTTGAGGAAGAAGGGGCACAAAAAAGTAAGTGATGTCCAATTATGATAATGACCGACAAAAAAAAGAAGAAGAAACGAATCATTCTGGTCGAAAGAGGCAATAGATAGAAAATGATCGCAATTGATAAGTGATAATGCCATCAAGTTTTTTCACTGAAGAGTAGAGATGTGCATAAGTACATTGCACAACCTATTTGCTCTTTCAAATTACATATCTGGTAAGGCATTGCTTATGGAGTGAAACTCAAGTAAAAACCTACTCTGTAATAGTCATCGTCCGAAAATACTTGTCTTGGGGTTGGCAGCGTTGATCACGTATCAAACAGGGAAAAAGTCATTGGATAACATGAGTCCATATCGGCGAATCGAGTCCATGTTAATTGAGCTTTTAAACTTGGAACAGTGAATGCAATGTCCTTATCCAATCCTTTGGAAAATGTCATAATTTTTCCATAAGATGTCATCTAATATGCAAAACGATCAAAAGAAATGCTTCTATAAATATGCAACCTAGCTTGTTTCATTGAAAGAGTTTAGCTAAAAATATTAAATCTTTTACTATAGGCTACGTGATTTTTTCTTTACACAAGCCACCTTTTCAATGAATGGTTAGCAAAATTCGTTTTCACTTGTTAGCAAACTTTACATCTAGCCATAATAAATTATATCTGGAGACCTTGAGAGTCAATCCTTTTATCACTCGAAGTAAGTGATTAGGACAGTCGACATGCATGTATAGAGTTGACATGCATGTATAGAGATTGGTTTTGTTGAAAATGCAAACACTCAAGTTGTCAGATATATCGATTATAGCCAAAAAAATAAAAATGACATTTTTGGCATGGCTTTAATGAATTTAAGAGGTTTATGAATGCCGAAGTCATCTTATCTAACATAGATTTCAAATCATCCATGGACTTCGAAAATGCTGAAAATCTTCACACAAGATTTATCAAATGTCTTTTCGAAAGTGACTGTAAACTTTTCTATGCTATTCGGATTATTTATAAAAATTAAATGCCCCATAAACTTGTTTACTAGCGTTCAAGCTTAGTGAGTTACTAAGCTAACACAACGACCTAAGAGAAATAAAAGAAGTTACTAACATAAAACATACTGAGCCTAAGTATTATAGTATCTTCTATACGCTTCTTCCTCTTTATCTTCTTCAAAACATGCCATTTTTGCCATCAAAAGCTCGGTTGCAGTTTCGGGATGGACCCACCAGCAGCCACAATCTGTTGCTCCAGCTGCAATTCAAGTTCAAAACGAGCCAAACCAATATCAGAACGATCCACGAAAATACGTGGAAAATTTACCAGTCGTTGAAGCAGATCGGGGGAAAGAGATCATCAAAACGAATTTCTCTGTACCCACATTGAAAAGAGCTTCGAGCTTGCTTTTCACAAGGAAGAACTCTTGTCTCATTTGTTCCAGACACTGCAGGCACCTGCAACGAAAATTAATTTCTCCCCTCATGATCTTG
Source organism: Eucalyptus marginata (assembly GCA_014182565.1). Lineage (NCBI taxonomy): Eukaryota > Viridiplantae > Streptophyta > Magnoliopsida > Myrtales > Myrtaceae > Eucalyptus > Eucalyptus marginata. The sequence continues at coordinate 41,101,357 of CM024592.1, read as the reverse complement.
AGGTTTCATAAGCCCGTTCTGCTCCCACTTTCCTAATACTATTTATGGCTAAACAATTTGATACTTCTTATCAAGAAAAGAAACGGCACGATTGATTTGGGGGAAAAACTCACCCGGGAATGTTTATCTCCTGACAGGAGTTGCGGAGGTTGCGGAAGGCCATGCAGGCATTCTTCAGTCTCGGCATTCCTATGCTGTCAACCAAAGTCAACGACTTTCTCATTAGCCACTGCACAAACCTTTTTGTCTCTACAATCCAAAGCTTAAAATTTCACAGATGAAACGCCGCTCTCATGAATAGCGATTAAAGAAGGTGACGTTCTTCCAGAAAAAAAGCTTCTTCAGAAAAAATAAATGAAAAAATTTGACACATTCATTTGAAGAAAGAAGGAAACTTTATCTATACCTACGACTGCCGCCCTCCAACCGGTCGACATGGGCGTCTACCCTTTGGAAGTCCACATCTTGCTGAACTCTACATTGGAGAGAGAGAGAGAGAGATTAATGAACTCTACACAGAATGAAAAACCCGGGAATGCTGAAGAGATAACGAAGAGCATCAAGGAACGGGGCAAAAGATGGAGAAAAATAAGTGAAGATGGTCGGTGTGTTTACAGATCTCTGGCGAGATCCTCGAGCAGCTTCTCAGAATCAGTCAAGAAAAGAGATGCCACTTCCACTACAAAACTCGGGTTGCTCTCATCTTGTAGTTCAAGAAGCTGTAAGTACTGAGAATCCAGGATAAAGCAAAAAGAAAAAAGAACATCGACGGGTCTAGACTTTACGTGAATTTGCGTGGTTCTAACTGTTGGATAAATTCTCTTCAGATATTTTGAAGTCGACAAAACATTTTCATCAGTCTAGTCTGAAGACTTGCAGACTCTACTGGCAAAGTCTGAAGATCAAAGTCTCGACGATAACAAGACTCAAGTTTCAAAGTCTCTACTCATGGACAGTTTCAGAGACCGACAAGTTAAAACTTCTATTCTGATTTTATCTAATATGGTTTTGACTCCAACGGCTAAGGAATATCTTTCGACTGGAATTAGCACTATAATATCTTATATTCGTATCCGAATAAATCTAGATCCTCTAAGATTCGCAACTTATTTTTTGGAATGTTCTACTTATGGAAACCAAGATCCTGATTGTATGGGCGAGCAGGATTGATGGGCTATCTACACTTACCTTAAAGAGCTCGAGATCTCTCTAAATTAATTCTGTCCAACGGGCTGATTGGAAGAACTTCTTTGGAATGTGTCAACGGTAATGAAGGCATGAAGAAGTATATAAGAGAGACGCTCAAGTTGTTGAAGGGTGCCGGATAGAAGAATTCCAAAGTCTGAATCTCCTTAGTTTGTGATCTTATTCTTCGAGCATTACATGTAATCAAAAGAGAGACTGAAGTGTGGTGAGACCTTGAGGAAGTGAAATAGAGTCTATACACTGTGGAATCAAGGGCGTGAGATTGTAAACACTATTTTGGATTCTTAGTGAAATCTAGCCAGAAGGGCTGTCCGTGCGGGAGAGTGGACGTAGGCTTGGTCTAAGCCGAACCACTATAAATTTGGAGTCTTGATTCTCTATCCCTAATCTCTTTACTTTTCGTTACTTTCATTTGCAGTAATTATTGTTTTTAATTCCTTAATCTCTTTTATAAGAAATTGCTAATACAGTCGGTTAAATTTATAAAATCGCATTAGTCACCTATTCACCCCCTCTAGGTGCTAATTCTAGTCCTAACACTAACCTCTCTCCATAGGGAGCTCCTATAATCAGCCAACTTGCTCTGCATCTCCGTCAGACCCTCGTCCATGCTCTGATCTGCTGACGAACTCCTATGGAACAACACAAGACAGACCACTTTGTCTTTAAGCCAATAAGATGTGGCTCTAAATAAAGAAACAGAGAAAACTTTGCAGATCCTGAGGAACAACTGTTCAACGGGAGGCCATAAGTGCTAAAGAAACCTCGAAAGCGATCTGATGAATTTAATTGCATGGGCAAAGATGGGAACTTTACTTGGTTTTGCGGATGTGGTTGCTTTGTACAGGACCAGGAGCTCTTACTGATGCTTTGGATTCGTGCTTTTATGGCTGTTTCTGGGATTGCTGCGGTTCTCTGATCTTTTTGTGCCTCTGCCGGTATGGAGAATAGAGCTTAGTGGGAGAGGGGTGGGCTTATTCAGCACCGTAGAAAAAAGTTTAAGTTAGGATAAGTATTTAAATTAAGTAGATAAGAACTTTTTTCGAAAGAGGTCGAATGGAATTGCTTAAATTCATCCGCAAAAACCGCTTACTAATTATTTAAATTTCTTGTAGATTAGATAAAATGAGAGCGCTTGCTTGTTTCAAAAAAGGGAAAGAAAGTGGCTAAGTGTTGGTTGAAGAGGAAAGAGGTGCAGAAAAGTCGGTGATATCCAGTTTGGATAATGACCGACAACAAACTATTGTACTTGATAGAGGCAATCAACAGAATTCTATGGTCAAAATTGATGAGCGACGATGCCTTCAATTTTTTTAAATGAAGAGTGAGATGTGCATAATTACACTGTACAACCCATTTTTTCTTTGAAAATTCTAATGTACATCGTGAGGTTTGAGTACTAGATAGGATTATGCGTGATAATATAGCTCTCAAATATCATAACTTTATCAAGTGATACTCAAGAAAAAATCTACTCTGAGAAATAGTCATCATCCATGCACAGGGAGAAGGGATAAACAAAATCATTTATCAAACATGCAAAAAGTCTTTGGATGACATGAGTCAACATTAGCGAGTCGGGTCCTTGTTGATTAACTATTAAACTTGGAACTACTGAGTCCAATATCTTTATGCAATCCATGGGAAAAGATCATAATTTTTCCTTAAGATGTCATCTAATCTGCAAAAGGATAGAACTTTTATAACAATGCAACCCAACTTGTTTCATTAGGAGAGAGTATAGCCAAAAATGATTTTTATATATATTGGTCTATTAGTGAACTATCTCTCCAGGGATTGTGAAAGATGTTCCACTCAAAATATTCTTGTTATTGCTTCGACTTTTATATATATATATATATATATATATATATATATATATATATATATAACTATAGGCTACGTGATTATTTCTTAATACAAGCCACTATTTTAATCAATGATTAGCATAGTTAATTCTCACTTGTTAGCAAAATTACTTTTAGCCATAATAAAATATATCATGAAACCTCGGGGGTCATTCCCTTTATCACTTGAAATAATTAGACATGTCGAAAATGCATACACCCAAGTTGTCAAGAAATGTTTTTCATGTGGCTAAGAAGTACAAATAGGAGTCGGAATGGCTTTAATAAATTTGAGAGGTCCACAAATGCCAAAGCCATGTTATATAATAAAGGATTCATATGATCTAACACAGTTCAATGATGCTGAAAATTTTCACTCTAGTTCAATTAAATACCATTTCCAAAGTGTCGTAGTTTCATAGTTGGCTCACATTACACATGCTGAGCCTAAGAAGTATTGTAATGGCTTCTATATGCTGATTCTTCCTCTTCTTCCTCAAAACATGCCCCGCTATTACCATCAATCGCCGGGTTGCATCTTCGGGATCAACCCACCGGCAGCCACAACTTGTTTCTCCAGCTGAAAATCAAGTTCGAAACAAGCTGATGAATATCAGAATGATTCATGGAAGTAGTTGAAAGAAATCATCAAAAATAATTTATCTATACCCGCCTCGAAAAGAGTTTCGAGCTTGCATTTGACAAGGAGGAACTCTTGTTTCGGTTGTTGCAGACATTGCAGGCGCCTGCAACAAAATTCATCTCTTTCCTCACCTGTTCATGACATTTACGGCTAAAAAAATTGACATTTTTCATCGGAACAAACAAAAGGCAGATAACTTCGCATTACAAACGAGAGGTTTCGGCAAAAACTCACTCAGGAATGTTTTCCTCCTGACGGAAGTCTCGGAACGCTATGCATGCATTCTTAACTCTTGATGCTCCTATGCTGTCAACCAAAGTCTTGTCTTTCTCATCAACCATCGCGCATACCTTTATGTCTCTACTATGCCACTCTCAGGAAAAGCAATTAAAGAGAAAGTGACATTCTTCCAGAAAAAGCTTTGTTTGAAAAAAAGACAAATGAATTAGAGTTGACTCATTCATTTGAAGTAAGGAGGGAATTTATCAATACCTGGAACTGCTGCCTTTCAATTTGTGAACATGAGCATCCACCCTTTTGAAGTCCACATTTTCCGGAGCTTAATATCAGAGAGTGAGATACAATGAATTTTTCTCAGGATGAAGCAAACCAAAAGAACTCCACGAGTGCTGAAGAGATGTTGAAGAGAGCATCAGGAAAATAAAAAATGACGGTTGGTGTATTTACAGATCGCTGGAGAGATTATCAAGCAGCTTCTCAGAATTACTGAAGAAAAGAGACACCGTATCTCATCTTGCAGCTCCTGAAGCTCCAAGATACAGAGAATCCAGATTCCCCTACTCTCATTCAAATGGCCAAAAAAGAAAAATGCACATTACGAAGCAAAAAAACAAGAGGATAGAGAAAGAGACGGAACCACTTTAGACTTTGCATGAATTTGTGTGATTCTTACCTCTTTGCACAGGGAGTTCCTGTAATCAACCAACCTCCTCTTCATTTGCGTCAGACCCACATCCATGCTCTGCTTTGTTCTGTTGTTTCTCGTCCTCCAAACAAGCACGAACTCAAACAGAACAAAACCAGAGAGACCACTTTTTGTCTTTCAGCCAATACGTTGGTGGCTATTGAAAATCATACAAATAGTCTCAAAGTGCAATGTCATTATTGGATTTTTAATTTGTTTAATGCAGTCAATGCCCTATTCCTTAATGTTCAATCTAGTCCATCAACTTTCCATAATAAAGTCAAATTAGTCCTCAATATTAGTCACAATTCTATATAATTATACTATTGACCAGATCTCAAATTATCTTTTCATTTCAATCTATTTGCTAAATCAAAAAGCAATATGATATCTTTTTTATTATCATTCTTTTTGGTCTGATAGTGTTATTTAGTATATTTTAATTTATAATCTCTATAATAGTGAAGTTAGCCTCATTTGGAGTTCTATTGAGTTGACATATTGAACGGGCAAAAAATCTTTGTATGACATGAGCCGACATCGGCGAGTGAAGTCCATGCTAATTGAGCCATTAAACTTGGAATCACGACTCCAATATCTTTATGGGGTCCTCAAAACGTGAAAGATTTTCCACGAGATATCATCTACACTGCCAAAGGATTAAAAGATATGCCTATATAACTATGCAACCCAACTTGTTTCATTAATAGACTATAGCTAAGGAAAGATTTATATAGTTATATGCTGCTTAACTTTTTCTTTATACAAGCCACCTTTTTAATGATTGATGAATATAGTTAGTTGTCACTTGTTAGCAAAGTTTACATCTAGTTATATCAAATAATATTATAAAACCTCGGGAGGTCACTCCGTTTATTACTTGAAACAGGTGTGCGTGACGGTGTACATGCATTTGTGTGGGTTAGTCATGTAAAAAATGCATGGGAGAAGTACCAAGAAAATTCTAAACTTATAGTATTAGTACAATTTCAGTCTTAAATCATTAATTTATGTCAATTTAATCATAAACATCTTCACATTTTGCCAATTGAGTTTATCCGACTAATTTTGGTCAATAGATCTAAAGAGGGCGCTTGTGCCCTTGCCCACAACTAGTGAAGGCACTTGAGGGACACCTCGCCTATGGTCAGCGAGGGCTTGTTGGCCCTCAATCAGTGATCAAAGAGGGTCATTGACAATGTAAGTAAAACAAAGAAAGAAAAAAAAGAACAATAATTAAAAATTTAATTTTTAGAAAATTGTAAAAATTATTCACGTTAATGTCGGTTATGCCACGTAAAACACTCGGTATCCACATCAATAATTTCTAGCCAATTTATTGAAATTGGGAATCAAACTAGTTCACATGGGAAACATTTGATTCGGTAGTTCCCGATTTTTTTGCATACTCCTAATAGGTAGAGGTGTCAAAATGGGTCTATGACCTATTTTTTTATTGATATTTTGTATTAATGGGTTCCATGCAAGTCATAAATATATAAAGACCTAACTAGAATGCATTCAAAAAGTTTTAAGTGGGTCCAAAATGAGTCAAACATTCTGACCCATTTTCGACATTAAGTGGCTAGCCTAATACGAAACTTCAACTCATGCAATTGACCCAACTACAACACTTCATTGCTTGCCTCTGCCGCTCACCTCTGAGCCACCTGTGCCGCTCGCCTCTGCGCCACCTCCATCACGAGTGTGTAGGTGTCCGTGTGCTTGAGCACCTTGAACAGCAGGTCCTCAATGAGGTGGACGAACTCAGCCGGCGGGGCCATGCCGTCCCTCTCGGGGGCTGGCTCCTCCTCCTCTTGGTCGGGCCGGAACTTTTTCTTCTGGGCCTCGGCATCCTCGCCCACGGTGAGAAGTGTTCGAGCGGCTAGCGAAACTCGAGATAGCAGAGGTCAAGAAGGGATGGGAACGGCGGTGGCGGTGGAGGAGGAGGGGTGGTTGAAGGGAAGATGAGGAGCACGTGATATGACGTGGGGGTGGGGGTGGGCTTTCGAAGACGACAAGCGAAGAAATGAAAGCGCTTCGATTCTTTCTCTGATTGACGATTTTCTCCTCTCCTTTTTTTTCTTTTCTTTATGCATCGTTTTCCTTGCTTTCTTCTTTTTTTTTTTTTTTTTTAACTTGTATCATTTATAACCTATTTATAAATAAAAGAGCTAACCACATGAAATTGGGCTCTTTAAGTCTAAGTTGCAAACAACTGGAGTTTCTTGCCACCCCCTTCCCCACTTTCTCAAAAAGGGTCGGAATGGAGACAATTTAGTTTCAGGAGTGGGTTTTGACTCCTACGCCACGCAAAGCGGGGCAAATGAGAATGAGAGTTACGGTAGGAATAGAATAGAACCGACCAAAAAAAAAAAAAGTCCAAGTTGCAAAATGGGTTTATCAGTGCTAAGTTCTTTATAAATATATATATTTTATTGGTCAAATTCTTTATTAATATTTTAATTTATAGGTTTTTTTACATTTTTTATTTCATTTACTATTTTTTAATTTGATTCGATTTTTTATCCAATTAGCATAGAGTTTAAAGTGGGTGTAGTTTTTCCTCAAATATTAATGGGTTTTAGCAAATATGGGTTAGGTATAAGTTACACTATATGAATATAGGTTAAAATGGATTAAATTGGTCAACATGGGTTGGACCATTTTCATCCCGATCCAAACCCGACCCGACCCGACCCGACCATTTAACAGGACTACTAATAGGACTCGTATGATCTACCGACTCTCAAGCTTTATTACATACCATTCTCAAGGTGACAGGATTTCTTTAGGCTGTTTGGTCCCTTTTAAATTGAAAAAAAAAGAAAAGAAAAGAAATAAACTATTTTCACACATATCAGATGATTGACAAAATAAAGAGGCTAGTTATCGATTTCATTTTGAGTTTGTATTAGTTTTAACTAAAAGAATATCCTAAAAGTGAGTTCCAGATATATACTCGAATGGGATTTAAATCTTAGTGAGGGGGTATGAAGACACTGACCGGCAGCTTACAAGTAGAAAGCAAATACAGAAGAAGCAAAGACTTAGATCTGAAGCGTGGTCATCAAATTTAGAGCTTCCTCTATTGACTTTTTAAACATGTTGACTTGTGATCTGAAGGGGGCCAAAAACAAACACTTCTATCGAGCCATTACCATCGTCATTACTATAAAAATGATTCGAAATGCACAAATAATCGTGCGTTAGCAACTCAGACATGTGACCCTCATGCTGGCAAAATCTGCGCATAAATGCATATGATTTGTCTTAAACTAGTTCAGTTCAAAATACAATATTAAGAAAAACTGGGGTACACAAAACACTCATATCATTTCAACCGAAAAAGGAAAATCCTAGAAGCAGTTGTACTCGTGGCCGGTATAGATACAAGCAAAAAGGAGTATATCAAGCAATGAGCAAACTCGAACCTCCAGTCTTCAACATACCTTGCAACTCCTCCTACAATAACCAGGGAGCTCAGGAGTCCCGATCATATATTCAGGATTCTTGGTGCATTCCCCGAGTGCAGCCCATCTGTCACAACTCTCGTTCACGTCCGTGCAGTTCCCACCTTCCCCAATTATCTTGTCAAACGAATCCACATGAATCCACTTCGTCGCTGACCATTTCTCACATTCGATCACCGGATGTAGTTCTTTCAGCTGGTACGTCCATGATGGGGTGCGAACGGAACGCACCGTTTCATCTTGATGCGTTACGATGGACAGTCACCAATGGAGGGGTACGAAGGGAGACGTATAAAATCTCCCGAACACAACCGTTGGGAGTGTGGTCAATTCATTTCGCACCAAATTTTCTCTCAAAATTCCATCGTCAAGAAAGAAGGCGTTCCATCATCAATTTGCAAGAACGGTTTGCATTTACGCCGTGGAAATCGGGTGTTTTCCTTGTGATTGCATCCAGACCAACGTGAGGCAGTGTTGTTCGTGATTGATTCGCAATTCAACGTTTGTTCCGGGGCTATTTGCTGTTTGCGCATTGGAATTAGGTAAGTCGTCTTCCGCCGACAAGAATTCTATCATTGGTATCAGAGCCCGATCGTGATTTCTGCCTTGTTTTTCATTGAGTTTTCTCATCTACCATTTGATATTGAGATCAAGAGATTGTTTTCTACACTGTTTGGATGTCTAATGGTCGGAATTGCCATCTGAAAAACTCGAAATTTCAACCGGAGTGAAGAACGGACTCGGCGTCGCGTACACCCGTACGGTTTTGGCCATTTTTCGATATAATTTTTTGGCTAAAATTAATTTTTGGATATGCAGGGTGAAAGTACTCGTTGAGACGAGTCCAACGGTGGGTCGAACGCCGCCGGAAGACACCGAACGCGCCCACACGCGCGGCCAGAAGCCACTGCGCGTGGGCGCCACGCGCGCGCGGCTTTGGCCAGCGCGTGCGCCACACGCGCCGTTCGCGAACCGGCGGGTGCGGTCACGCGCTGGTCGGCGAACCGACGCGTGATGACGTCACCATGATGTCATCCAACGGTCGGTAACCGTTGGGATGACGTCACGGCCGGCGATTGTAGGCGGCGGTGACCGGCCGGCACCCGACCCGACCCGAGACCCGACACGTTGACCCGACCCGAGACCCGACCCGTTGACCCGACCCGACCCGTTGACCCGACCCGAGACCCGACCCGTTGACCATTGACCCGACCCGTTGACCGTTGACCAGTCAACGCCGGACCGGTCAGCGGTCGGACAGGTCAACGGTCGGACCGGTCAGCGGTCGGACCAGTGACCGGTCAGCGGTCGGTCAGACCGGCCAGGAGCCGTTTGGCTCGCTGGCGCGTGCGCCACACGCGCCGCGCACTCAGGCGGCGCGTGGGGGCGCGTACGGGCTCCAATTGGAGCGTGGTCGGTGGCGTTGGGTTCGTATGGATGTCCCCTACACTGTGGTATAATTAGTTTTCATTTTTGGATTTTATAAATATATGAAAATGTGTAGGGAACCCCACGTACGGATATTTTTTTTTGGGATTTGATGCAGTTTATTCATTTGTAGCTTGTATTTAAGAAATACAGTAGCTAACTTGTGTGCAAATGATGTTACATATGCTGTGTAAAGTTTTGTTCAATAATATGATGTATATGGTTTTAATATACTTGCAATTTTCTAGTTGCTAGAAAATTAGAACAATGGTAGGAAATCCATTACATGTTGAATTGCAATTTTAATTATAGTTGAAGCATGATTGTTGTTTATATGTTGGTTATTATCATGCTATGGTTTTGTGTCAAGGAAAGATGTAGAAATTACATGAGGTCATGTAATTATTTTTCCTAGTGGGAGTTCGTAGGTTGGTAGAATTCGAAGGAGTCCTCACCTAGAACTCAAAATTTGTGCAAATTAAACTAATTAATGATAATTGAACAATCGTACATAGAAGTTGATTGGGAACATAGTGAACTTTTGTTTCTGTGTCTTTTGTTGAATTATCATTATTTTAGTTTGTTTTTGCTGAAAATTAAATATGTGTGTTACTCTGAAAAATGTACTAGTATTAATTCTGCGTCTATTATGTCAATGTGTTATAGCAATTGATTATGGCATCGGCATCTAAGACCATTGTGGCTGACCTCAATAAGGGTGAGAAGCTGAACGGTGACAATTATGATATTTGGCACCGAAAGGTTCAGTACATCCTTGAGGAACAAGAGGTTTTGGAAACCCTCAACCATACCATGGATGAACCTGAGCATGGAACTTCAGCTCAACACAGGAGAGATCTAGAAGCTTATCAAGCTTGAAAAAGAAGAATAGCATTGCTCGCATCACGTTGCTGAGCTGTATGCAAGATGATCTCATGTGTGAGTTTGAAAGTTATGATAAAGCTCAAGCTATGTGGGTTGCCTTGAAGGATAAGTTTGGGGGTACATCTGCCACTAAGCTGAGGAGACTCACCATCAAGTTTGACACATTCCGAAAGCGCCCAAATGTAACAATGAGGCAACATCTTCGGGAGATGTCAAACATGATCCGTGAGCTGAAGTCGGCAAGTCACTCCCTTTACCGATGAACAGCAAGTTCAGCTGTTATAAGGTCTCTTCCGATAATTGGGAACATATGAAGATCAATATAACGCATAGTGAGAACATCGTCACTTTTGATGATATTGCGCGTCATTTGGAATTAGAGGATGAGCGCCTAGAGGCTGCGAGATCCTCTACCCATGCTTATGTTGCTGAAACGAGTTCGCGCAAAGCTTCGGGCTTCAAGCGCAAGAGGAATCTTCAGTTCAACAACAAAAGGAAGATGACGATCGGGGACCCAAGAGGGCTAAGACCTTCCGACGCAAGAAGCGTGGTGGGAAGAAGGACAAGGCCAAGATGGAGTGCCACAATTGTGGCAAGCTGGGTCATTTTGCTCGTGAATGCACTGAGCCGAAAAAGGTACCCTATTACTCCATTACTTTGAGTAACGCTTTTGTTTCTAGTACTGTAATGCTTGCTGAATCTCATCCAATGTGGACTGTAGACTCAGGAGCAACATACCATGTAGCTAGAGACCGAGAAGCATTTGTGGAGTATCGTCGGATACCGCCTGGAAGAAGATGGATATATGTTGGGAATAACTCAAGAGTTGAAGTGAAGGGTATCGGCACATGTAAATTAATCTTACGTGGTGGTCGAAACCTATTCCCGCATGATGTCCTTTATGCTCCAAATATTCGACGAAACTTGGTCTCGTAGTTGTTCTTCTTAGCTTAGGTTATGTATTGAATTTCCATGGTGATTGTGTTGATATTTTGTATGGAAGCAGTTTATTATGGTTCAGGTCATGTATTGAATGGTTTTATGGTGTTAGACATTGACTATGATCAGTACAATGTTAATGTTGATGGTTGTTTTTCTTTAATTGCGTCTTCTAATAACATTGAGATTGATGCAAATACTTGGCATGCTAGATTAGGTCACATTGGGTTGCAAAGAATGCAAAGATTAGCTAGTGAAGGCCTTTTAGGGTCACTCACTAATGTTGATCTACCCGTATGTGAACATTGTCTAGCGGGAAAAGCAACTAGAAAACCATTCGGTAAAGGGACTAGAGTTAAATTTCCATTGCAACTCATATATTCTGACATTTGTGATCCTTTGAATGTGAGGGCGAGGCATGGAGCCTCATATTTCATTACTTTCATAGATGACTTCACGCGTTTCGGTTATGTCTTTCTGATCTCCCATAAGTCCAAAGCATTAGAATGCTTTAGACGATATATAACGATGGTAGAGAATTAGTTGAACAAAACAATAAAGGCATTGAGAACCGATCGTGGACGTGAGTATCTATCGGAGCAATTCAAGGCTCTTTGTGATGAAAAGGGAATTGTACGACAATTGACTATTCCTTATACTCCACAACAAAATGGGGTAGCTGAGAGAAGGAATAGAACCCTATTGGAAATGGTTAGGTCTATGATGGCGCAAGCAAATTTACCTATCTCCTTTTAGGGGGATGCATTATTGACTGCTGCCTATGTACTTAACCGAGTGCCCTCAAAATCGGTCACTTCCACCCCTTATGAATTATGGACGGAAGAAAACCAGACTTAAGTAGTCTACATCCATGGGGATGTGCAGCTTATGTTCATGAATCTTCCCATAAATATGGCAAATTAGGCCCTAGAGGGAAGAAATGTATCTTTATAAGATATTCTGAACACTCCAAAGGGTATGTATTCATAGGTGAACAAGCTGATGGAAGTGTGACCGAAAAGGAGTCACGAGATGTCACGTTCTTGGAGAACGATTTTCCTAGTAGAGGTGAGATTGATAAGGATTTCCAATTATATGAGATGGAAGATCCTAATAATACATCCACTAATGCTATGGAGGGAAATGAAGATTTACCTCAACATGAAAGACCTAGTGGGAGTGTGGCATCGTCTGGCGAATTGAATTCAAGAGAAATTCAGTTGCGTAAAAGTAATCGTAAAAGTATTCCTCGTCATCGTTTTGAGATTGAAGGGGAAGCATTTATGATTGCTCATAAAGATGATGCCGAGCCTAAGACTGTTCAAGAGGCTCTCTCATCCCTCGATAAGGAAGAATGGAGAAAAGCTTTGGAAGACGAGATGGAGTCAATGAAGACAAATCATGTCCGGGACTTGGTTGATCTACCACCCAATCGTAAGGCCATTGGAAACAAATGGGTCTTTAAGATTAAGCAAAGGGCGGATGGATCCATTGAAAAGTATAAGGCTCGTCTTGTGGCGAAAGGTGATACTCAACAAGAGGGTATAGACTACGAGGAAACTTTTTCACCAGTTGTAAGGTTTGCCTCAATACGCCTTATTCTAGCCATCGTTGCACGTTTGAACCTTGAATTACATCAAATGGATGTAAAGACGGCATTTCTCAATGGAGAACTAGATGAGGAGATTTATATGAAACAACCAATAGGTTTCATAGCTAAAGGTCAAGAGCATAAAGTTTGCAAACTTCATCGCTCAATATATGGCCTTAAGCAATCATCTAGACAAGTGGTATCTTCGTTTTCATCGAGCCATAACAACTTTTGGTTTTACGATGATCGAAGAAGATCACTGTGTATATGTCAAGCGGTTTGAAGATAAATTTGTGATTTTATCACTTTATGTGGACGATATTCTGTTGGCTGGAAATGACAAGGTTATGGTAATCACCATAAAAGAATGGTTGTCCTCCAATTTTGAAATGAATGACATGGGAGAAGCTGCTTATATATTAGGAGTTAAGATCGAAAGAGATCGATCAAGGAAACTCCTTACTTTATCACAAGAGTCTTATATTATGAAGATTCTTGATCGTTTCAATATGCAGATTGTAATCCCATTGATACCCCTATCATGCAAGGTGAAGGCCTAAGTACCGAGATGTGTCCTAAGACCTTTAAGAAATTAAAATAATGGAAATTGTTCCTTACGCTAGTGCGATCGGAAGTTTGATGTATGCTATGATGTGTACTCGACCCGACATATGTTATGTCGTGGGATTGGTGAGCCGATTTCAATCAAATCCCGGTCAAACACACTGGAAAGTAGTGAAGAGGATCCTGAGATACTTGAAGGGCACCATGTACTATCGACTTTGTTACCAAGGGAATGATTTACGCCTATTAGGTTATTCGGATGCTGATTGGGGTGGAGACCTGGATGAGCGTAAATCGACTTCTGGATATGCGTTCTTGCTCAATGGAGGTGCAATTTCTTGGAATAGCAAGAAACAGACATGCACAGCCTTGTCAACTATGGAGGCTGAATTTATTGCACGTTACGCAAGGTGCAAGAAGCAGTATGGCTAAAACGTTTCTTTGAAAATTTAGCCACTGCCACTGAGGTTCCAAGACCGATGACAGTTTATTGCGATAGTCAAGCTGCCATTGCCTATGTAAAAGATCCCAAGTATCATGGAAGGACGAAGCACATTGACATAAAGAATAACTTCATCAGAGATATTATAGCGCAGAAGGAAGTGATTCTACAATACATTTCAACCAATAGAATGGTTGCTGATCCATTTACGAAGGCTATTCCTAGAGACATATTCTTGACCCACGGGATGTCACTAGGTTTGCGTAGAATGTGATATGTGTTATTGTAGAGGATCATTGTTTTATGTATTTATGGACATATTTATTGTACTTGTTTGTTTATTAATGACTTGATGTTTTATCAAAAAGTACAAATCCATTATGAGACTAGCACAAGCACACATATATTATTGGAAAGTATGTCAGCAGGTAACGATTGGCTCACTCACACGAGCAATCGCCTCAAGTGCTATAGTTAGCACGTTGAGATGAGACGTTATGTACAAATAAATACTGAAGGGCAAGTCTGGTACATAAAATATGTCGCCTTGATTGGAGTCAAGATGAGGTCTGTGATTTGTTTAAGACCGAACATGATAGTCCCACAATCATGTATGCCTGTAAAATGCCGAATGCGAGTACTTAATTGGGCGCTATAGAAAGCGAGCTAATATAGCACTCGAGTTAAACATGAGTACGTGAGAAGCACGTGACTATGTTTAGGCTAAGATCCGTATAGTGGATATATTTAAGAAATGACATATGCTCTTATAGAAAGAGAAAGCCACTATAGCATGTAATTCATACTACATGTGCATTGTTCGACCGACAAGGGAAGGTGAGTAAAATTATCCCTATTTACTCATTGTGTGAGCCCTTGAGGTAATTTATAATTTACCTCAATTCGTGCCCTATGTTACTTCGACTATGTTCTCGAAATGAAATATCAATGTTGCTACTTTAGCATGTTACGGGCGGTCATGAATAGATATGGCCTATGGGACGTGTCTAGGAAAGCAGTTGTTCTAAAATTAAGAGAGACATGAGTGCGAAGGAAGACTATTGTTGTTTTACATCTGTCACATGTATTTACTGGTCAACCAATTATATCGCCTTATGTGGTTGCGGATATAATTGTAAATACATGATGTTTTGAGGATAATCAAGTATAGCCTTTAAGGGATAGGTATACTTGAATTGATGTAACAAAATATGTCTGGGGCACTGTGAGACATCGATTGTTTATTTTTCTTTCCGGGTTGTAGCCATTATGTCATCCCTAACAGGTGCATAATTTGAGCTCCCAAGTGCAGGTGTACTCACTAGTCGCACGGCTTACTTGCCAGTATGAATTGTTCTGTAAAGTTGATGAATGTTGAATGCCTTGCCTTATATTCTTGATAGAGCGCTATCAGGCCCATCATGTCCAAGGGGGAGATGTAGTTCTTTCAGCTGGTACATCCATGATGGGGTGCGAACGGAACGCACCGTTTCATCTTGATGCGTTACGATGGAAAGTCACCAATGGAGGGGTACGAAAGGAGACATATAAAATCTCCCGAACACAACCGTTGGGAATGTGGTCAATTCATTTCGCACCAAATTTTCTCTCAAAATTCCATCGTCAAGAAAGAAGGCGTTCCATCATCAATTTGCAAGAACGGTTTGCATTTACGCCGTGGAAATCGGGTGTTTTTCTTGTGATTGCATCCAGACCAACGTGAGGCAGTGTTGTTCGTGATTGATTCGCAATTCAACGTTTGTTCCGGGGCTATTTGCTGTTTGCGCATTGGAATTAGGTAAGTCGTCTTCCGCCGACAAGAATTCTATCACCGGACAACCCGCATGAAGGCTGATTGAGTCAGGGACAGCGTTCGGTGTGAGACTGAAGAAAAGGAGCACATCGCCTTTTCTTGGTTTCACTATTTATTCACAGGGTTCAGTCAGAGAATAACAGAAGCGCATAAACGGGCTACTATTGCTACCATAAAATTCAGAAAAACCAACGAATAAATTGGTGGCTTACCTGCGATCCCTTTCTTTGCACACTCAGATAGATCGTCAACTGTGCTGGAAGCTCTACGACGAGGAGGATCCTATCAGATGAAGTATAATGTCACTATGACTCGGTCCTCAAACAAAGTTCAACAGGAAAACAAAGCCCAAAGGTGTTCATTATTATGAGCAAAACCATATTGGTACTCTCCTAAAAGATATGATGATGGTCTCCCTCAACATGCATACGTTTTTGGGTCGTAGTACTTTAACTCAACCAGCTTAATCCTGTCCATTAAAGACATTCATGAATAGTATATTGGGGACAAATCCGTAGACAAATCTACGACATTGAGAAGGTTATTTTTCATCAGTAGACAAAACCATTACTTGACTTCAATACAACTGTATGTTAACAAAGATATGACTGAAAGTATGTCAAAACATGCAGGATGTATTTCTGACAAGTCTGTAAATACTTCAGCCTCTGGATAATAACCTCTGCATTGGGAAAAACTGTTTCAGCACCCTTCTCCACGTCAGTAAGATACAGGAGTACTGTGTTGGGAAAATACTGCTTCGAATTGGGTAGAACAATGAAGTCGGATCTTTAGAGTACTCAAGTCGGACTTTGAGGCGTGATATCACTTTCTTTAAGGATTTATTTGCCCCATAAAGTTGCTAATGGTCACCGGCAAATTTCCTCCAGGATACAACAAAGTCTCAAATGAGAATACTAGATAGCAATTCTAATAGTTCTCCAGGATCTCTCTAGGAAACAATTAGAAACAATGGCAGTAGTTTCTTTCGAAAGAAAACAAAAATTGGAAGAAGATGATTGTTTGATCTCAAAACAACGTTACTTATTTTTGTCTTTCGAATAGAGGCAACTCTTCAAAATGTGGCAAAAGAACAAAGACAACCTTTCGTGAACAAGTATGTCTCAAATGTTACGTTGAAAAGATATAAAAAATTCGGAATTAAATAAATAATAAATAAAAATAACCGTAACTTTTCGTGAATAGTCGCACTGTTTCAACAAGACTTTATAATTAATTTTTATAGAAATAAATCCGAATTTTCAATAAATAAAATAATGATCGTCGGTTAATGCCAAATTTGTCCACGTGCGCACTCACATCTTTTCGATGTGGGACAGCAGCACCTCTTCATTTGTTTTATAAACAAATGACCAACAATCCCCCACTTTTGTTTATAAAACAAAAACAAGAAATAAAACATTAGAAATATACAGCCAAAATTTCCGTGAGATTAATATACATACATAAAGGTCTCTTTCGAGTTAAACCTTTACTTAGTGCAAGTATCTCAAAGCTCTATCAAAGTGACAAGTAGCTCGGCTTTAAACTTGTACTTTTATATAATAGAACCGGACATACCGCACATACACTAACCTCTTGTCTCAGCGAAGTTCTATATTACTCCGCACTATTATGGCCTTGTGCTTGATCCTGTTTCATGAGTTCTCTAGAAAGCAACCCTAACTTTCGTAAGAAGCGGCACCACTTCTAAGCTCATATAGGTGAAGTATCTACTATGTGTTTCTGTTACTATCAACACATTACAAGTTTGTACTATACTTCATTAAGAATTCAATTCAACCTACAAAACGTAACAGACGATACTGACTTCTCATATCGGGACTATGTCAGTATCAAACAATCACATGCAATAACTTGTTCTTACCCATTAAACCTTGTAATTAGTGATGTTCTAGAAAAAGGTCGGGTTACCATTACTGGTGATTTTAATTAAAGGGTTTCAGCCCCGTTTCTTGTGAGATCATTATTACCATGTGTCTTGGTAAAGCCTTCGTCAAGGGATCGGCAAAATTATTACTTGACCTCACGTAGACAATTGTTATGGTACCATCTTTAATCAATTGTCTCACATATTCATGTCTTAGACTAATATGTCTAGACTTACCATTATAGGTGCTATTATAGGCTCTTGCCAAAGTAGCCTGACTATTACTGTGGATAGAAATAGGAGGCATAGGATTAGGCCATAATTTGATATCCAACAACAAATTCCTAATACATTTGGCCTCTTTCCAGTTGCTACTAAGCAATGATTCAAATTTCATAGTTGAGTGAACTATGCATATTTGTTTCTTGCTCGCCCAAGAAACAACATATTCACATAATGTGAAAATCCATTCAGAAGTTTCATCTCCCACACTTGTAATCCAAGTAGCATCGGCATATCCTTCTAATATAGCCGGATTATTATAGAACAATAATATAACTATCACATGTTCTATATTTGGATTATTAGAATTTACTCAACTTGCAAATACAAAAAGTAATATTAGGTCTAGTATAATGTATCGCATACATTAAAGGCCCATAGCACTCACATTAAAAACTCTCCACCAGGAATCAAATGGAGTACTCATATATTTGAAAACAAGATGTTTAAATCTATACAACATCTTCTCCTTGTAATCACTTTAGCTCAAAAAATAACCCCCACTATTTTTTAATTTTAATACTTAAGATAGTATCTGTTTCACCCAAATCTTTCATTTTGAAAATGAAAGTCAAATACTTCTTAATCTCAATGATTTCAGTCATATTAGCTCCAAAGTCCCTTCGGACATAACCCCACTTCAAGAATATTCCAAGAGGTAATTAATCGAAATTATGCATCATCAAATTTTCATCATCGATGAAATACATACATCAAAATAGAAAATCAATGCAATTCTACTCTCTTGGCTCATTTATGCTATTCCATAGAATCAAATCTATGAGGGGCAAGGACAACAAATAAAACACATTAGAACTAAACAAGGGACACCTGAAAACCCATTCAGTATCTCTATATCGCCTCCATAAATAGAGCACTACATATTAGCCCATGCATGTAATGACATTCTTTAACAATTCAATAAATGCGAGCGAATCGAGTATTGACTAATGACATCTAAGAAAACGGAAGATCAAAGACTGAAAAATACTGAGTATATCCACAAGTGATATTATATGAGTGCATAAAACTTGTAGGTCAACGACCCCACTCGAGGCAGAGTAACAATCATAGGGAGACTAGAGAATGGCACACCCACGTTTTCACAAGCATTCAACTTTTCCTTAACATGGCATACGAGGAAAATCACAGTCAGAGATTGTCACAAGATGATAGACGTTTCAACTTTTCGAACTTTGAGATAAAGCGGGTAGATAGATTCTGCATCACTCACTCTAAACTCTGGAGCAAACCCTCCTGTTCAGAGAAAGGACTGCATAAAGGCAAAGCCTTTCAAGAAATGGAGAGAAGATATTTAGTTCCCATCTTTTGCTTCTCTTATCCAGTTGAGGATATGAATGAAGGAGCCACAATATGGGCATACACTTAGCTTGACTTAACTCCTAAGATAAGGACGCTTTACTTATTCGTAAATCATAAGTTGTCAATATGGGTACTCATTGAATCTTTAAGCTCATGCATCTGCAGAATCTAGTACTACCTCATTCTAGTGCACGAAAGTGTGACCACACCGATCGAACCACGTTCATCTAGCAGGTGCCACACGACAAGATTCCACATTGCCTCGCTCTGTTGAGAACCAAGAACAGAACTACAAGGGAAGAAAGAGATACACCCAAGTACCCCACGTGGGAATAAACAAAAGAAAGAGAAGACCGTGCTATGCTGGTCGCATCATTTTATCACTTCCAACTATGAAACTAACGAATACTGGACATACATAGCTCTTTTAACCATGATGCCAACAAATCCCAAAAATAGTACAACATCATTAATATGAATTTTTTCTTTTGACTCCCAATACAAAAGTGTATGCTAACGTGATCAAAACAGCATCAAACTTGCGTGAAACTTATGCCGCGTAAAGATCCCCAAATCACAACTAGAAAAGTCAGGCTCATTCTAAGCAACTTTTGGGCACATCAACTTGGAGCAGATGGAGTGTTCATTTTAAAGTAAACCGAGAAATAAAAGAAACAGAAGGAACGCATACCTGAAGCATGAAACTACAAACTTTCAAAAACCCTAGCGCAGTCCAAGGATGATAGAAGTGTCTGGAGAAGATCACCTCTGGATTCATCGAAGTCCGACTCGGATCCAAAGTCATGTTCAGCCTCTTCCAAATGCCTAGTAAAAAGCAACTCAAAATTCCCTACAGACCCTGAATACTTGAAAGACCTCAAGTTCGGTGCCTCAACCGCAAAACACTCTCGATGGAAATTGCAATTATCAATCACCAATGTCTTCAGAGCCAAATCCCTCTAAAAAATGCTCAGATGCTCCAGGTTCCAACATTTTTTCAACCTCAAACTCTCCAAGCACGTAGAGTTCATCAAAAGGTCATTCAGAATAGACATTCTCACTGCGATCCAACCAAACGAAACATGCTTAAGCGATCTGAGATTTATCAACCAGGCTGGGTTGAAACTGCATGCGAACAGTGTCAACGACTCAAGAGCTGGTATGCCATTTTCATAAACTTGCATGGGGAGATCGAACTCCGATTTGTGATTCTCCATATCATTCTCGTCCCACGTCAAATCGGAGAAGTCCAGTTCAAGCGCTCCAACATTACGGGAAACGGCAAATGAAATGCACATTTGCATATCGTGTTCGAACTCGCGAGGCTTCGACATACAAAGCCTGCGAACCTTCGCAGGATGAGTTCGGTGGTGTATTCATGTAGCAAGCATCGAATGAAGTTGATGAATTTGAGTCTTTGAACCCGCTGAGTTTCAACAGGTTCATTGTCTCTAACAAAAAACCGCTCGTCAAACTCAATGTTTGCCGTCGAACGCCATAGGCCACGCCACCGCCTAGATAGTACACTCGTTCTTGCGGCTTCCGGAAACTTACAATCACAACCGAAACGGCAGCTTCCGTGTGCTAATCTCAGCGAAGGTAACGAGAACCAGATCCAATTGCGAGACTAGATGATGACTTGGAATCACTGAAAGCAAACGATGCAGAGTCGAACACAGGCGAGAGAAGAGCACGCTTCAATAGACCGATTCGACGAAGAGGTGTGGTGTTGTCTCTGTGCACAACGTTGGCCATAACTTCAATGTTGCTGTCCAAGCGGGCTGTCCAATTTCTTGGGGTTGACACGTGAGGCCGTTAGAGAGAAGAGAGAGAGCCGTTAGTGGGGGATTGTCTCTGACCAGTGCGTGCCGTTGCGGGTGTGATCTTATTCTGCTTTGGCGTTTTTCTCGACTTCTCCTGCGTAAACTTTGAAGTCCAAGCCACGTCCGCCACATTGGATGGAGAGGTCTACGTGCATATAATGATTCTGGATTTGTCTTTAACTTCAAGGTGACAGAGGCGGTGGAGAAGAACAAGCAAATAATAATAATCTGCAGTCCATCCATCCCATTTCCAATTTTTTGAGAGGCATGTTGCGATGGGCAACAGAAGAGGAAGATTCAGGATTCATTGACGACATCCTGAGGACCGCTGATGGTGAGCCACCACGGGCTGGTACTTCCTCTGACTCTGACTTCATTGTTACACAAATAAATCCTTAAAATTGTTGGGAAAATACTGCTTCGAATTGGGTAGAACAATGAAGTTGGATCTTTATAGTACTCAAGTCGGATCTTGAGGCGTGATATCACTTTCTTTAAGGATTTATTTGCCCCATAAAGTTGCTAATGGTCACAGCAAATTTCCTTCAGGATACAACAAAGTCTCAAATGAGAATACTAGATAGCAATTCTAATAGTTCTCCAGGATCTCTCTAGGAAACAATTAGAAACAATGGCTGTAATTTCTTTCGAAAGAAAACAAAAATTGGAAGAAGATGATTGTTTGATCTCAAAACAACGTTACTTATTTTTGTCTTTCGAATAGAGGCAACTCTTCAAAATGTGGCAAAAGAACAAAGACAACCTTTCGTGAACAAGTACGTCTCAAAGGTTACGTTGAAAAGATATAAAAAATTTGGAATTAAATAAATAATAAATAAAAATAACCGTAACTTTTCGTGAATAGTCGCACTGTTTCAACAAGACTTTATAATTAATTTTTATAGAAATAAACCGAATTTTCAATAAATAAAATAATGATCGTTAGTTAATGCCAAATCTTGTCCACGTGCGCACTCACATCTTTTCGATGTGGGACAAGGCACCTCTTCATTTGTTTTATAAACAAATTACCAACATACTGTCGCCAAGCGAGGTCCACCTCGGGCAATATTGACTTTATCAGCAAAGTAATCATAGTGTGGATCGTATTTCTGTCCATGCTCATATCTCAGCACTTGAAGGTCTTCTCCATTTTCTGAAGGTCAAAAGCACCAAATATAAGTTGTCTCACTCATCCACCACAAGAAGAAATCAAAATGAAATACCCATAAAATACCCAAAAAAAAAAACAACAGCAACAATTATTATCCATCAATACCACTGGCCACATTCTTCTAGTTCATAACCAACATCTAAGATCTTGACAAAGGACAATCCATCGCCAGATGACGTCACCCACTATCATTAGTCAGGACATATATTTGATTGTAGAAAACGATGTTAACTGAATAAACATTTGAAGGATTTCTGACGACCTCGCATACCTTTCCATAACCTAGAGACAAGCATCAACATCATCATGTTCATTTAAATCCATTTGTATTTGTCTAAGCAAAAGCACAGGGTCATAGCTGACCACCTCACTCCCTAGTACCATTACGATTGATGACAACAAATAACAACTTCTCAGTTTAGACATAGATTAAAGTAAGACCAGTGCTTTGATCATCAGCAACAATGGGTATCACTTCAGCATCAATGTGAAAGCCAAACATTCTACCTACAAGTATCTCAGCTCCCGTGGTCTCAGTATCTGCTTTTACTGCTATCTGCTCAGACATAATACTCGAACTTTACTTTCGATTAATTAACTTTCCAGGAAACTTTGTAAACAGAAAAAATTACTAAATAAGGAAACTCTGTTATGACTTCCAGGCTAATTAACACTGGTACAGCTTGAAAGTATGTAGACCAATAAACTATTTCCTCATATAAAGCATCAAGTTCTTTGTTTCCTACCAGTACCACAAATAAAGCAAAATCAGAATACAGCAATCAGTGATCACTCTTTGAGCAGATTGTCATTCAGCATCAAGTAAAATACACTGTGGAGCTTAAATTATGGCCCATAGTACGGACTATACAAATCAGAACTCAAAGATCAGTGAGCAGATCCTTCTGGAAGGAAGAGAATTAAACAATGCTTAAGGATATAGGATATCTTTTGGAAGAAAGGTCCATGTTGAAATCTTCTCCTCTATCCCAGCAACATTTCAAGTCCTTAGGTGCAGCAGACCTGGATTTTGAAGATCTCAGAAGTCTGGTGCAGTTTGTTGAAGGTTCCAGTTAGAGTGTGGAGGATGATGAAGAGGAGGACGAGGATCCGTAGTTTGTGGAACCCCTACCCCTGCTTGCGGACTTTGATTCTGAACTTGTCTCAGTTGAATATCTTATCCTCTATCCCAGCAACATTTCAAGTCCTTAGGTGCAGCAGACCTGGATTTTGAAGATCTCAGAAGTCTGGTGCAGTTTGTTGAAGGTTCCAGTTGGAGTGTGGAGGATGATGAAGAGGAGGACGAGGATCCGTAGTTTGTGGAACCCCTGCCCCTGCTTGCGGACTTTGATTCTGAACTTGTCTCAGTTGAATATGTCTTGGTAGCCTGCTTTATATATGTGTGTGTGTGTGTGTGTGTGTGTGTGTGTGTGTGTGTGTGTGTGTGTGTTGGTTTGCAATGTATATAAGTGTGGTTGTTCTTGAAAGTCTGGAACTTGGTCCTATTTTCTTATTCCATTGTTTTATTGTATGGGGATTTTTATCTGCTTCTGCATGCGTATTAAAAAGAAAGGGTCGGCGATGCGTCCTGGGACGTCGCTATTAATCGACTAAGGTAAGGGATGGATGTGTGCTCGAGGATCGAGGCGTAACAAGACAAGTGGACCACAGCGGAGCCAACCCAACCGGAGTATACTAAAGTTACGTGGATCCTACATCCATGCGCATGGGAGGGACTAGAATATGCTTATGTTAACTAATAGGTAGTCATGAGAATCGGCACAAATCACACTCAACATGAAAAATAAAGTCGAAAATGATCCATCAAAGAGAAACCTGATACTAGGATGAAATGGAGACGACCAAATACGAACGCAAAATATATCGATTGCTATTTCGCAGTAACTTCCATGCAGAACTCGCAGGAACTGGAAGCTTATTTAGGGGAATGTTGAATTTTACCTACTTAGGCGGTCTAGTCAACGCAAGTGGATCAGACCCATTAGCGGACACACCAGATCCTAATGGAATATCTCTAAGGATGCCACTTCTTCATAGGAGAAGCAATGTTTTAGCTCCTGATGGGAGCCACTTGAACGAGTTGAAAGCAGCGGATCAATCCCTGCCTACAGCATAGATCAACATTAGAACAAACTGAGCATAAAAAGTGGAAGAAAAGGATAGTCACTGAGCTAAACGTGCGCACCATCAGAATTCTTTCCAACAATTGACCGATTAATTCTTTCGCCTGTTAGTTTCTATTCTACAAGGAAAGTATTGGCCCCTTCTAGAGTATTTAAGGGCAAAGGACATAACATATGCATGCTTGATCAGACTATCAACTAGCATCAAATTAGTATGCTTGCCCTCAAATTTAGGCAACTTCCCTCAGAAATTTTGTTTTTTTCCTGGCTCAGGGACTGAGTTGGTGTGGGCAACGATTGTATGAGGAGTGAGGGATATTTTTATCTTTTAGCAAATGTCAATATCTAACACAAATGTGCATTCTGACTTCTTCAAGCCAAAAACTTCCAAGTGACAAACTATAGCGAAAGAGCGAAATGGTTGATTGTAGTTGTTGGTTATAGTTGTCTCTAATTTTTTCCCTAAGTAATGTTCAGCTCAAAGTTTGAAATGACTTTTTATCAAATGGTCAGGATCACTGGAAACTATAAACTTGAGTGTAATCAAAGAAGAACAAGTCATAGCTCTTGAGATACACTGGCAAATCACGATGAGTGCATCGAAAGGTCATGAGTGCATCGGTTGAGAGTGAGACCAAATGACATTGATGTCTTACTGCCTAATATGAGTTGTAAATGACATTCCATGAGTATCCATTGCCTTTTGACAGTATGATGATGGTCAAATCTCATGTTATGCTTGGAAAGAACTTTGCAATTTGCACTCACATTATTATCCTAACTCCCAATGATGGATGTGGGAAAATTATCCCTTACTTTCCAGGCGTCCATTTGTCTATAGATCAGGCTGTCTCTAGCAACTTTCCTACGAAGAGTGAGGGCAGTGAAAGGGCTGGGCCTCCTTTGGATGACTAAACTCTGTTCACCTGTTTCATAGCTCCTTCAGATAATATTTATAAGGCCTTGAGCCCAAAATTTTGAATTGGAATTAACGGGGATGCTATGATAATGAGTTCTAGCTAAAGCTAAGGCATGAGTATATAAAAAATATCAACAACTTTTTGAAGCAAGGGTCAAAGAGATGCTTAGGTGTACCTGTTGGATGGTGTATAGATTATGATATACTGATACAGGACTGCTGCAGAATTTCTTTAGTCTTCAGGATTAGCATGACTGACGAGATTGAGTGTTTCTCTATTAGCGGCGCCTTCCCCTTCTATATTCACTGATCCATTTGAGAGGATAGTTTAAATTCTCGACATCTGACGAGATGGCCTATATCCCCCTCCCCCACATCATGGACTAATTCTATACCCTCAACTCTACTAAACTTGATCCAACCTCAATCAGTGCACTTGCGTTCTCAAGTATAGGATGCTTAAGCCACTCAAATTCCGTGTGGTGCACTAACTTCTACCGTGCTCCCTATGACGCATGTAACATACTCCATCGAATATCAACCAAGCCACCTCCCTCCTTGTTTCCGATCCTGTACTGCACACTGCGCCAAATTTCAGTGGTCAGTACCTAAATCACGAGTACTTTCATAATCCACAATATAGAATTAGCAAAAGGAACATAGCCACCTTCACCAAAAGCATACCAAGCAATTACCAAGGTATGCCAAGTTTGTAACACATAAACAGGCGCTAACTTCTCAATTGCCTCTTTCGACATTTGGGGTATGAGCTCATCTTAGGAAAGCCGATGTTGTTTTATCTTTGCAGGCCCTTCTTCTTATTCTTCCACATATTCCCAGGCATCACATCATCCCGGTTATGCTCCTCATCCTCAACTTGTCAATCGACCATTTACAAAAGAAAGCCAATGTTATCATCTTTGCTTAATCACACTAAAATATAGACAAAAACACAATCCAGCACCCACGATTGCTCGGCAACTTTATCAGATTCCAACATCAAAATGTTTAATGTGACATTCGGGCCCCGATGATCGGGCCAGGGTGCCCAACCGCACCCTCCCCAGGGCTCTCAGCGAGAGCTCGTGGATGCCGCCACCATTGCTCAGGGAAGTCGTCGACCTAGAGGCTGAATAGACGACGGAGGATGGAGACGAGGGTTCCCTTCTCCATCCCAAAGAACAGCTCTTGCATTCTCCGTGTATGCAGACTCAGCGAAGGATACAGTGGGGAGTGCATTGGACACCCAATGAAACCCTACCTTTGGGTTTCAGCTTTTCACTGCTCTCGACTCATCACCCAAATACTCGTTTTGAGGTTGGTTGCCTTGATCAAATGGATAGGCTGCATGGATAAATGAACTTACATATTGAACTGGCAAAACATCTTTGAGTGACATGGGGTTGGCATTGGCGAGTCTGGTCCATATTGATTGAGCCATTAGACTTGGAACCACCGAGTCCAATATCTCTATGCAAATCTTGGAAAAAAAGATGTCATTATTTTTCCATAAAATGTCATCCGAAATGCAAAATGATTAATAAAAATGCTTTTTAAACTATGCAACCCAACTTGTTTCATTCATAGAGTACAGCTACAAAGAAATTATATAGTTATAGCCTATCTAAGTTTTTTCTTCATACAATAAATTATGTTAGTCGTTACTTGTGAGTAAAGTTTACTTGTACTTGTATTGAATTATATCATGAAACTTTGGGAGCCACTCCCTTTATCACTTTAGCTTAGTGGATGTGACAATTGACATACATTTATCGAGATTAGTCATGCTGAACATGCAAACGCCTTAATGGGGGTTGTCACGATTTCAATGAATTCGAGAGACTTACGAATGGCAAAGTCATGTTATGTAACACAGGATTCATAAGATTTACCGACATAGATGATGCTGGAAATTTCACTCAAGCTTTATTAAATACCATGTCCAAAGTGAAATGAGGCTGAGCCCCTTTTAAACCAAAAATAAAAATAAAAATTAAACTCATATGAAAAGATTAAAAACTTTGTAAGCTTGTTTACTAGCATTCAAGCTTATTAGCTGCTAACACTACACATGCTGAGCCTAAGAAGTACCATGGTGGTTTCTAAATGCTTTTTCTTCCTCTTCTTCAAAACATGCCCACAATTGCCATCAATCGATTAGATCGATTGGTTGCATTTTGGGGATCGACCCACCAGCAGCCACAACTTGTTGCTCCAGCTGCAATTCAAGTTCAAAACAAGCCAACGAATATATTGAAATTTACCTGTCTATGAAGTACATCAGTTGACAGGAATCATCAAAAGATATGTCTATACCCACCTCGAAAAGAGCTTCGAGCTTGCTTTTCACAAGGACGAATTCTTGTTTCATTTGTTGCAGATATCTCAGGCACCTGTAACGGAAGTAATCTCTTTCCTCTTGATCTTAGGGTTTCATAAGATCATTCTGTTCCTATGATCCTAACAATGTTTACTGCTAAACAATTTGATAAGTTTTATCGGGAAAACAAAAGGCAGATAACTTCACATTCACAAAGAAAAGATATCGGCAAAAACTCACCCACGAATGTTTTCCTCCGGACAGAAGTCCTGAAAGGCTATGCAGGCATTCCTAACTCTCGGTGCTCCTATGCTGTAAACCAAAGGCATCGACTTTCTCATTAACACGTACCTTACTGTCTCTACTTTCCAAAGCTCAATATTTTAACTTTTCTAATGAAATGCCACTCTTAAGAAAAGTAATTAAGTGAATTCTTCCAGAAAAGCTCCTTTTTTTTTTTTAAAAGATAAATGAATAAAAGTTGACTCATTCATTTGCAGAAAGGAGGGAACTTTATCTATACCTGCAACTGCTGCCGATCATCTTCTGTGCTTGAGCTTGTGCCTTTTCAAAGCGCACATTTTGCTGAGTTCTATATTTTGGAGAGAGAGGTTAATGAACATTTCACAGGATAAGCAAACAAAAATGTCCTAGGAATGATGAAGAGAAAAAGAACAAAGCATCAAGAAACGGGAGCGAATAGGGGAAAAATATTGTTGGAAATTGTGATCCATTTTCTCTAAAACTTTCTAGAAACTTTCTAGAAATTTTGATGGCCCAAGACAAATGGGACAAACTATAATATCCGAAGTATCCCGAAAATGGATAAGGGGGAGTGTTGGAAATGGTGATCCATTTTCTAGAATTTCTTAGAGTTGCTAAACTTCTAGAATTTCCTAGATGAAGTTTGTGGAAGGAAGAGGAAAATGTCCAACATGTAAGAGAAGTCTCTAGAAGAACTACAATCTAGAATTTGCTAGAGAAGCCTACATGGTTTGCATTCAAGAGAAGTCCAGAATTTCTTTAGGAAATTCTAGAAGTTTAGCAACTCTAGGGAAATTCTAGAAAATGGATCACCATTTCCAACATTTTTTTTTGATGGCCCAAGACAAATGGGACAAACTATAATATCCGAAGTATACCGAAAATGGATCAAGGGGGAGTGTTGGAAATGGTGATCCATTTTCTAGAATTTCCTAGAGTTGCTAAACTTCTAGAATTTCCTAGATGAAGTTTGTGGAAGGAAGAGGAAAATGTCCAACATGTAAGAGAAGTCTCTAGAAGAACTACAATCTAGAATTTGCTAGAGAAGCCTACATGGTTTGCATTCAAGAGAAATCCAGAATCTTCTTTAACAACTTATATAAAGGAGCAAGTGCTCCATGTTTTGTGTAGGGAGCTTCCCATAAAAACCACATCATATAGCTCCCCATCAATACCTCCTTCAACTATTGTAAAATTATTTTATCCAACTAATGAAACTATTTTCCCCATATCTCATGTCCTATATCCTTCAATTATCCTATCTTGCCCCTTGTCCATCCTCTACAAACTAATACTATACACTTGCACACATCACTAACCAAAAACTATAACTAATACCAAAACCACACATCCAAAAATAATTTTTTAACAAATATAAATAAGATGGCTGGTGTGTTTACAGATCTCTGGAGAGATCATCGAGCAGCTTCTCAGAATCAGAGAGGAAACGAGACACCACTTCCACTACAAAATGTGGGTTGCTCTCATCTTGCAGTTCATGAAGTTCCAAGTACTGAGAATCCAGAATCCCCCTACTCTCACCCAGAAGGCCAAATAAGAGCCATCACAAAGCAAAAAAATAAAAAATAATCGACAGATGAACCTGTTGCAATAGCAGAGAGAGGCCATTGGAAATTTCGCATGAATTTGTGTGATTCTTACCTCCTCGAACAGGGCGTTCTTGTAATCAGCCAACCTCTTCTGCATTTGTACCAGACCCACATCCATGCTCTGATCTGTTAGTTTTCTCACCCCCTTAAACAAACACGAACTCACACAGAACAAGACAAGACAGATCACTAGTTGGTGGCTTTAAATAAAGAAACAAAGAAACGTTTTCCAGAACCTGTGGAAGAACAGTTCAAATGGAGGCTATAACTGCTAAAGAATCCCTCAAAGTTAGTTTACATATAGTATGTTTTGAAAGATTTCGTGGGATCCTTGCAACTGCTTTAAAAGACTCAGTTGTTACAAAACTCCTAATACTCCTGTTCACGTGGCCTAGTACTAAATATGGATGAATGAGTAATTTAAGATTTAAATATTAGAACAGTCTTTGATTTGTGCTTTTATTGTTGTTTTTTGAATTGCTGCGGGTCTCCTCGCCTTTTGTCTGCGGGCCACCCACTCCCTCGCTTGACCTAAAAATGACGAAAAACACTAGAAAAACCTTAAAATAACATCAAAGCATCTATACATTTGCATATATATTATATGTCCCAAAGCGAGTTTACAACTTCCCTACAATGATATGGCTATTGATACAAACGCAATATAGAGAAAAGTATAATGATTATTTACTATATCATGTATGAAGAAAATCCATGTCCTATGAAATCACTAAATCTTCAAGGATTAGAAAATTCTTATAAAGAAGGATACTAAAAATTGTAAACGAGGGACTTGCAGAAAATGGAAATGTACCGGTATAGAGAATAGAATTTAGAGGGAAAAGGGTGGGCTTATTTGTGGGGTTTAGAAAGGGAGATAGTCGATATCACGGAAATAGTTTAAATTACTATTAGACTTTCAATTAAGTTGATTAGAACTTTTTTCTTAGAGGCTGAATAGAATTTCCTTCATTGATGAAAACCACGTACTAATTCTTTTGATTTCTCGTAGATTAGATAAAACAAGAGCGCTTACATGTGTCAAATAGGGAAATAAAAGTAGCTGAATGTTTGTTGAGGAAGAAGGGGCACATAAAAGTGAGTGATGTCCAAAATAAATCATTCTACTCGAAAGAGGCAATAAATAGAAAATGGTCGAAATTGATAAGTGATAACGCCATCAAATTTTTCCACTAAAGAGTAGAGATGTGCATATGTTCATTGCACAACCCGTTTTTGCTTTGAAAGTTCTAATGTATATCGTGCCGTTTGAGTACTAGCTAGCACTATGTGTGACACTACATCTCTCAAATTACATATCTAGTCAGACATTGCTTGTGAAGTGATACTCAACTAAAATCCTACTCTAAAATAGTCATCATCCAATTGTGTTTTAGTTTGAAACTGAACTGAACACTTTTTATACTGTTAATTGGTACTCTCTTCTGTGAGGACAGGTTCAATTTTCAAATGCGCCCCTGGTCACTCAATGAAGATATAAGCGATTGATGACATCATCAAGTGAACAAAGGATTCTGTCATTGATTTGGTTGATATTTGGAAGGAGGGCTCTTAATCTAATGGGTGCTTTCTTCTTGTGTATGTACTGAAAAACTAGCCTTATGTATCTTTTTTTTTTTTCCAGTCTTAACTTGAATTGGGAAAACTTCAATTTTACCCGGACGCAGTAAGTTCTGTTAGCTCGCATCCTATTGGGTGACATGATGATGCGGTGATGATATGATGCTAACTATGCATATCTAATATAGCTCAACGTAGAAATAATTGAAGCACATTCAATTTCATTTTAGATCTAATGCTGTTGCCAGATTTGCTAGTATTGTCGTAAAATGGACGGTGGCAACTAGAACCTTAGTGGACGTAGCTATTAGGCGCCACCCGACACTTTCATATCGATGGTTTATATTCACAGAGTTAAATTCTGTAAAATTTAGTTCCAGCTATCAAATCCCAATGGGTCCTATTAGTCACTAGTTGTGGTAGTAGTGATGGACGCTGATCTTACCTTTCTCTCTCTTCTTCTAGCTCATGAGAATAAGCTCCACAGCAGTGCCATGTTAGTGCCTAGCCAACTGTCATATCGATGCTAAAGGCAGGGTAGAACTCGTACCTTAGAATTCAAGATGAAACTTTAAGTTCCTGAAGTTCGTGGTAGAGTTGAGAAAATTCTTGAGGTATTTCTGTTCTTAGTCTTCTGCTTTTTTTTTTTTTTTTTCAAGTTATAAGCCAATCTAAATATGCAAGTAAAAATTTTGGGGTGAGCTATTTGAAGCCTTTTTTGCTCCATCAAGTTCTTTGAAAAAGGTATTGTTCTTCGTATGATGCAATGTATCACATAATTTTCTTGCCTGCTCCTACTTGTGCCATCTTCTAAAATCTTTTAGATCATCTTGATGGCCATCTGCTACTTTTGTTTGTGCACTACGGATTCATCAGGGTTTTGTCACGGTTCATTTATTGAGCTAGTCTTCTTGTTTAGAAATCTGTCATTTCCTGTACTATGCTTCAAATGCATTACCCTTGCAAAGTTCAGTTTTTATTTTTTTTAAAAAGTGGTGTTCCAATGTCTTTAGGAGATAGTTGACTTAGTCCTCTCAATCCCATGCTGCTGCTACTGCTGCTTCGTCGCTTGCTTAGAACAATCAAAAACATAAACCTCACAACCATTTGTCTTAGCACCACGATACTGTGATTTTGGGGTGTGAACCGTGCCCTATTCACTTCCCCATCCACGTGAATCTTTTGCAGTATCTCCTCTAAAACCAGTGAAAAAGAGAAAGAAAACATCAAGACAACAGTACAGCCAAGGACCTGGGCCATAGGCCCAGGGCTGTCTCGACGTCTGACCCGGGTACGTGTGTTTATATTATATTATGGTATGGTATGGTATGTCAAAAGGCCATTAGTTGATTAATTAGTGTAATTAAATCTCTGATCCTAATTTCTTTAATTGTGCAGGAGTAAAATATTTCTCTCAAGTTTGTTACTAGGGTTTTTAATCGACTTACTAAAACTGATTAGTGGCGAATCCTGAATGAAAATTATTAAAAACTTAGAACATAAGTCACAATTGGTGGGCTCGGGAGAGCCCATTAGTCTTTGCACTTGTGGGAGTGTTTAAGGTCGCGACATTGTGAAAATCTATATAGAGGGGAGGTTGCAATTACCAACTTGCATTCATGCAATGGTCCTGATTTTATAATTCAAGTCCATTTTTCGATCAAAGAGGACACTGACACAAATAAAAAACTCGGTAAGTATCTGTAGTTCTCTGTCCCATTCTTTATAGAAGAGGAGACAGAGTTATATCATCTTTTATTCTAGGTTGTCCACCTTTTATCGTTCTTAGGCCCTTCTTTCATTTGTTGGCATCAATGCTTTTAGTACTAGTTTTACCTAAGAATGTCACTTAGATTGTGCTTTTCTCTAATATAAAATGCTGCAATACTTTTCAGGTTCCACAGCAATTCACGAGGCTAATGCTTGCCTGAAGTGTGTCTACTTTCTGTTGTTCAGGTATGGCAGTATATTCTTATAGTTTCTTTTCTTTTCAGTTTACTGCGGAAGAAGTTCTTAATATAAGTACTCCAGGGGAAGGAAAACATTGAGAGAATCTTAGAGAAGTTAGAAGCTGATGGATGCAGACTGGGTGAAACCTATGAATCTTTCAGTCGAGTGTCAATCCGACATCTTGGCCGACTGCTTCCAGATGCTCGCTGGGTGAGTTGTGGATCTTTTTGGATATTATAATCAAACTAAGAAAAGCTTATGAAACAAAAAGCCCTTGCATCTCCCTTGCATTACATAAGATAAGCCCTTGCATCTCCCTTGCATTACATAAGATAAGGATAGTGAGATGGGGGCTTAAATGCCTAGAAGCGATAGCACATTTAACGGTCCTTAAAACTTATGCTGCTCCAAAATAGTACAGCTTACATTGTTATTGATCACACATCTTCAAGCCTTCATCCTTTTGGATACAGCCCCCAACTAACATATGGATATTTAAACCTATCTTTTGTCGCTATCTAATCTAGTGGCCCAGTAGTCTTGCATAATCCATTTTCCCCAGACCATCCCAGAAGCGAGGTTTAGACACCTGGCCCCATGGTTATCCTTTTGGAAGTTGGACGACTATGACTGCGATTGCTAATTAATGGATACATCAAGAAAGCAAGCATTCTGCAAACCTGGAAAAGTCTGATTAAAATATTCAACAAATGGAGTTTGTGTGATCCATATTTCTCGCCTCTAGTTGCCCTAATATGAAAGGTCAAATAGTCGTTGCTCATTCCTTGCATGAATTTTAAGCAAACCCAGTCATGTTTAAAGCTTGTATTAAGTATGACTTCTTAGGCTGGTTTATAAGTTTTTTATTTTTGGCCAGGCTGGTTTATAGGTTTGATGAGACCATTTTCTTACTTATATGTTGTGGCTGCTGGGCTGGGAAGAGAAGACATCATGTAACCGGTTGTGCGCATTGCATGTTAGAACAATGGTGAAATGGCTTCAGTGCAACTCATGTTATCAATTCTAGTAAATTTTTCAAATGATAACTGTTGACATCTAGAATTTTGTCAACATTTTAAACATCCATTTTGCAAAAAATATAAAAGATAAAGAGCGAAAAGATTAAGAAAAAATGAATGATAAAATGAAAACATAAAAAAAAAAAAAAAAAAAAAGGAAGAAGAAGAAGAAGAAAAGAAAACAAAAAGAAAACAAACAAAAAATAATAATAAAAAATAAAAAAGAGGCGCTCGTGAAGCGAAGAAAAGGGGGATTCGACGGATGGGTTTCTCACTCTGAAAAGGGACTCTCTCTCTACAACCGTTTTCTCCCTCTCTCTCGCTCTCTCTCAGCCCCGAAGAGGATCGAACGCGTCTCCTTCCGCCCTATAACCGGCGCGAGCAGGGCAAAACCCTAGGCCGAAAACCCCGATCTCCGGCAAGCCTTCGCCGTCCCGCCGTTCGCCGGAACCGCGACCGGTGCCTCGATTCGCTCGCGGCCGTATGCTGCCCTCGAGCCGAGATCAGAACTCGTGAGCGGGAGAGGAATTGACTCGATTCCGAGAAGAACCGGCGACAGTGACGACGACTACGACGGCGGTGGCCAATCTCCTCTCGATATCGCTCACCCTCTGCATTTCGAGATCGAACTCGAAGGACTCGAAGGAGGAGAAGGGAAAGAGGAAGCGTCGTCGGAGCGACACCGAATCGATCCGACACGTCCGCCGGCGATGAGAGCGATGCTGGTGGCGGCGGCAGCGACGGCGGCGGCGGCGACGGCTTCCGATCGTTTCCTCGTTCTGCTTTTCCGGTGACTCCTCGCAGCGACATCGTTCCGGTTATTCCTCGCAGCGGCAACGTTCGGTTCGTTCTCCTCCGTTCGCCGGGGTTTTCTCTCGGCTCTGTCTCTGGCTCGATCAGGTTTTCTCTCTATCTCTCTCGATCGCTCTGTCTCGCGCACGATCGCTCTGTCTCGCGCACGATCGCTCTTTCTCTTTCGATTTTGTACTTGCATCTGCTTTCTAGCTCCGAGGTTGCGTGCTTTCATTAGCCTCTTCTGCCAAGTCACTTTAGCTCGCGTGTCGTTCGTGATAATTGCTGTGTTCGTGATGTTCTGTTTGGCGCCATTTGCTCCATAACCTGGAAATGCCCTCCACGTGTTCGATGTAATAAACCAATGTCGGCCTTGTCCTTGTTGAAGAAAGTAGTCTTTCGAAGCGTGTAGAAGTCCTTGAATTGGATAGCTATGGAGTATCTGTTTATTTTGATTTGAAAAGTTCGAAGCTCGGCCTTTAGCTAAGGAAGACGATACATGGTTAGCTGATGTGGACCATTGAAAGCCTTAGATTGCGATGAGTTAACTGAGATGTTGGGACTTTTTGTTAGTTGTTGAAGGAAAGGGGATGACTTGCTCAAAGCGTCTGATTCTGGACAAACGCGCTTTATGTCATTGACTGTTACAAGAATTGTGTCGTAACATCATTTTAACTAGTTTTGGTAATTAGGATTTTCTCTCAATATTTCATAGTATAATGGGGTGCCTTCGACATCATGCATTCTGAAATATGATTTTGCTGAGATTATTGCTGTATGCATAATCTCTGACATTCAGGATGATGTTATGCTATGTGGTTACATAATCATCTACTCATGCTGCTGATGCGAACAATGATTTAGTCATGCTTGGTGAGGAATTGACTTCTGGTGGAGCGGAGTTTAGATCATAGATCGGGGCTTTGTTGATGGTTCTGTAAAATCGAAATTTGGTTCTCACGGGCCTGATGGATGACTTCAAATGAGTTGGTATATCAAGTTATTTAGCTTTGAAGCCTTCATGAGACTTGAAATAGATTTGACAAGCTTTCTAATGACATATTATGTGCATGATTTGGTGGTCATTTGCCTAGTCAAATGAATGTTACCGCATCAATGGTTGATTCTGGAAATTCAGAGGATAGATTGGACTGATTTTCTTAGTATCTCCAATTAAGCTTGTAAATGACATTGATTTCATGAGCCTTTCATAGATATTTTGTTTGCTATATTTGCCCGTCATTTGCTATGTCTTAACGATTTTTGCAAGATCAAAGTTAGATTAGTAAATGATACATGGCTTGTTCTAGTACCCTGTCCTAATTGACTGATGAGCATCTTTTTAAGTCGGTGTCTCCACGAAGAATGCTTGAAACACATGAATCCATGATACATAACAATTTTATGATTTTTTCATGTCATTCATATTGGTCAAGCATCAATAAATCGTCCATGATTTGCTTTATAAAATTCATGTTGTTGATTTGAGTGTCTCGATTCTTTGATCTTGATCAAATCATGCATTTGGATTCAAGAGTAAGTTTCTTCACCAAAGTTGTAGGGGTTTGCATATTTTTGTATGACGTTTTGTCTTTGGTTGTTTTGATGTGTTTGTTTCCTTCCACTGTACCTATCTAGTTATAGGTTTCTTGGATTAGGTTTAGAATAGGACCCTGAACATGGATAAAGGGTGAAGATGGTGGAGGTCGATGTCTATTTCGACCATCATCATGTACCATTCATTTTTCCCGACATATGTCTCGGGTTCTATTTGATGTATAAAACCCGACAAGTTGTGGGTTTTCTTTTTTCTTTTTTTCCCTTTTATTGTGTTCTCTTTCATAATTTTAGGATTGCATGATAGATTTACTGTTTTTCTTGATTGTTTACTTCATGTCTTGCAATTTCATTTTCATTGTTTGTTTCCCTTTTATTTTTTAAGAATAGAATAGAATGAAAGTAATCCACCACGCATGATCACTTAGTATAGAATTGATGATCCCAAAAATGTAAAAAGAAACGTATGGACATGTTAGGAAAAACACAACATACTGTTTAGGTACCGAAAGGGCGTTAATAGAAATATTAGCGTAACCCAAGTCCCCGAACCTAGATATTTGATTGCGTAGGAATCGAGGGAATACTCCCGACCCTCGATTGGGTTTTCTAGCCGACCCTCACAGTGGCGACTCCCGTCTATTTTTAAGATGTCATAAATAATTAGACTGTTCAAAATTTGCTTAAGCCAAATTTGCTTAACCCTCACAATGCAAAAGAGTGCAAAGTATAGGGTCAGATTCCGTGTGGTGCACTAACTTCTACCATGCTCCCTATGACGCATGTAACATACTCCATCGAATATGAACCAAGCCACCTCCCTCCTTGTTTCCAATCCTCATCGCACACTGCGCCAAATTTCAGTGGTCAGTACCTAAATCACGAGTACTTTCATAATCCACAATATAGAATTAGCAAAAGGAACACAGTCACCTTCACCAAAAGCGTACCAAGCAATTATCAAGGTATGCCAAGTCTGTAACACATAAACAGGCGCTAGCTTCTCAATTGCCTCTTTCGACATTTGGGGGTCCGAGCCCATCTTAAGAAAGCCGATGTTGTTTCATCTTTGTAGGCCCTTCTTCTTCTTCTTCCACATATTCTTAGGTATCACATCATCCCGGTTATGCTCATCGTCCTCAACCTGTCAATCGACCATTTACAAATGAAAGCCAATGTTATCATCTTTGCTTAATCACACTAAAATATAAACAAAATCACAATCCAGTGCCCATGATTGCTCGGCAACTTTATCAGAATCCAATATCAAAATGTTTAATGTGACATTCGGGCCCCGATGGTCGGGCCAAGTGCCCAACCGCACCCTCCCCAGGGCTCTCAGCGAGAGCTCGTGGATGCCGCCACCATTGCTCGGGGAAGTCATCGACCTAGAGGTTGAATAGACGACAGAGGATGGAGACGAGGGTTCCCTTCTCCATCGCAAAAAACAGCTTTTGCATTCTCCGTGTATGCGGACTCAGCGAAGGATACGGTGGGGAGTGCGTCGGACGCCCAATGAAACCCTACCTTGGGTTTCAGCTTTTCACTGCTCTCGACTCATCACCCAAATACTCGTTTTGAGGTTGGTTGCCTTGATCAAATGGATAGGCCTGCATGGATAAACGAAATTACATATTGAACGGCAAAACATCTTTGAGTGACATGGGGTCGGCATTGGCGAGTCGGTCCATATTGATTGAGCCATTAGACTTGGAACCACCGAGTCCAATATCTCTATGTAAATCTACAAAGAATGAAACAAGTTGGGTTGCATAGTTAAAAAAGCATTTTTATTAATCATTTTGCATTTTGGATTACATTTTATGGAAAAATAATGACATCTTTTTTTCTAGGATTTGCATAGAGATATTGGACTCAGTGGTTCCAAGTCTAATGGCTCAATCAATATGGACCACAGACTCGCCAATGACGACCCATGTCACTCAAAGATGTTTTGCCAGTTCAATATGTAATTTCGTTTATCCATGCAGCCTATCCATTTGATCAAGGCAACCAACCTCAAAACGAGTATTTGGGTGATGAGTTGAGAGCAGTGAAAAGCTGAAACCCAAAGGTAGGGTTTCATTGGGCGTCCGACGCACTCCCCACCGTATCTTTCGCTGAGTCCGCATACACGGAGAATGCGAAAGCTGTTCTTTGCGACGGAGAAGGGAACCCTCGTCTCCATCCTCTGTCGTCTATGCAGCCTCTAGGTCGATGACTTCCCCGAGCAATGGTGGCAGCATCCACGAGCTCTCGCTGAGAGCCCTGGGGAGGGTGCGGTTGGGCACCTGGCCCGACCATCGGGGCCCGAATGTCACATTAAACATTTTGATGTTAGATTCTGATACAGTTGCCGAGCAATCATGGGCGCTGGATTGTGTTTTTGTTTATATTTTAGTGTGATTAAGCAAAGATGACAACATTGGCTTTTATTTGTAAATGGTCGATTGAAAGGTTGAGGACGATGAGCATAACCGGGATGATGTGATGCGTAAGAATATGTGGAAGAAGAAGAAGAAGGCCTACAAAGATGAAACAACATCGGCTTTCTTAAGATGGGCTCGGATCCCCAAATGTCGAAAGAGGCAATTGAGAAGCTAGCGCCTGTTTGTGTTACAGACTTGGCATACCTTGGTAATTGCTTGGTACGCTTTTGGTGAAGGTGGCTGTGTTCCTTTCGCTAATTCTATATTGTGGATTATGAAAGTACTCGTGATTTAGGTACTGACCACTGAAATTTGGCGCAGTGTGCAGTACAGAGGATTGGAAACAAGGAGGGAGGTGGCTTGGTTCATATTCGATGGAGTATGTTACATGCGTCATAGGGAGCACAGTAGAAGTTAGTGCACCACACGGAATCTGAGTGGCTTAAGCACCCTATACTTGAGAACGCAAGTGCACTCTTTTGCACTGTGAGGGTTAAGCAAATTTTGCTAAGTTTTTTCTTCAGACAATAAATTATGTTAGTCGTTACTTGTGAGTAAAGTTTACTTGTACCTGTGTTGAATTATATCATGAAACTTTGGGAGCCACTCCCTTTATCACTTTAGCTTAGTGGATGTGACAATTGACATACATTTATCGAGATTAGTCATGCTGAACATGCAAACGCCTTAATGGGGGTTGTCACGACTTCAATGAATTCGAGAGACTTACGAATGGCAAAGTCATGTTATGTAACACAGGATTCATAAGATTTACCGACATAGATGATGCTGGAAATTTCACTCAAGCTTTATTAAATACCATGTCCAAAGTGAAATGAGGCTGAGCTCCTTTTAAACCAAAAATAAATATTAAACTGATATGAAAAGATTAAAAACTTTGTAAGCTTGTTTACTAGCATTCAAGCTTATTAGCTGCTAACACTACACATGCTGAGCCTAAGAAGTATCATGGTGGTTTCTAAATGCTTTTTCTTCCTCTTCTTCTTCAAAACATGCCCACAATTGCCATCAATCGATTAGATCGATTGGTTGCATTTTGGGGATCGACCCACCAGCAGCCACAACGTCTTGCTCCAGCTGCAATTAGAACGATTCACAAAGGTAGATTGAAATTTACCTGTCTTTGAAGTAGATCAGTTGACACGAATCATTAAAAGATATGTCTATACCCACTGCGAAAAGAGCTTTAAGCTTGCTTTTCACAAAGACGAATTCTTGTTTCATTTGTTGCAGATATCTTAGGCACCTGTAACAGAAGTAATCTCTTTCCTCTTAATCTTAGGGTTTCATAAGATCATTCTGTTCCTACGATCCTAACAATGTTTACTGCTAAACAATTTGATAAGTTTTATCGGGAAAACAAAAGGCTGATAACTTCACATTCACAAAGAAAAGATATCGGCAAAAACTCACCCACGAATGTTTTTCCTCCTGACAGAATTTCTGAAACTCTATGCAGGCATCCTTAACTCTCGGTGCTCCTATGCTGTCAACCAAAGTCATCGACTTTCTCATTAACACGTACCTTACTGTCTCTACTATCCAAAGCTCAATATTTTAACTTTTCTAATGAAATGCCACTCTTAAGAAAAGTAATTAAGTGAATTCTTCCAGAAAACCTCCCTTTTTTTTTTTTTTTTAAGATAAATGAATAAAAGTTGACTCATTCATTTGCAGAAAGGAGGGAACTTTATCTATACCTGCAACTGCTGCCGATCGTCTTCTGTGCTTGAGCTTGTGCCTTTTCGAAGCGCACATTTTGCTGAGTTCTATATTTTGGAGAGAGAGATTAATGAACATTTGACAGGATAAGCAAACAAAAATGTCCCAGGAATGATGAAGAGATAAAGAACAGAGCTTCAAGAAACGGGAGCGAATAGGGGAAAAATATAAATAAGATGGCTGGTGTGTTTACAGATCTCTGGAGAGATCATCGAGCAGCTTCTTAGAATTAGTGAGGAAAAGAGACACCACTTCCACTACAAAATGTGGGTTGCTCTCATCTTGCAGTTCATGAAGTTCCAATTACTGAGAATCCAGAATCCCCTACCCTCACCCAGAAGGCCAAATAAGAGCCCATCACAAAGCAAAAAAATACAAAATAATCGACAGATGAACCTGTTGCAATAGCAGAGAGAGAGCCATTGGAAATTTCGCATGAATTTGTGTGATTCTTACCTCCTCGAACAGGGCGTTCTTGTAATCAGCCAACCTCTTCTGCATTTGTACCAGACCCACATCCATGCTCTGATCTGTTAGTTTTCTCACCCCCTCAAACAAACATGAACTCACACAGAACAAGACAAGACAGATCACTAGTTGGTGGCTTTAAATAAAGAAACAGAGAAACGTTTTCCAGAACCTGTGGAAGAACAGTTCAAATGGAGGCTATAACTGCTAAAGAATCCCTCAAAGTTAGTTTACATATAGTATGTTTTGAAAGATTTCGTGGGATCCTTGCAACTGCTTTAAAAGACTAAGTTGTTACAAAACTCCTAATACTCCTGTTCACGTGGCCTAGTACTAAATATGGATGAATGAGTAATTTAAGATTTAAATATTAAAACAGTCTTTGATTTGTGCTTTTATTGTTGTTTTTTGAATTGCTGCGGGTCTCCTCGCCTTTTGTCTGCGGGCCACCCACTCGCTTGACCTAAAATGACAAAAAACACTAGAAAAACCTTAAAATAACATCAAAGCATCTATACATTTGCATATATATTATATGTCCCAAAGCGAGTTTACAACTTCCCTACAATGATATGGCTATTGATACAAACGCAATATAGAGAAAAGTATAACGATTATTTACTATATCATGTATGAATAAAATCCATGTCCTATGAAATCACTAAATCTTCAAGGATTAGAAAATTCTTATAAAGGAGGATACTAAAAATTGTAAACGAGGGACTTGCAGAAAATGGAAATGTACCGGTATAGAGAATAGAATTTAGAGGGAAAAGGGTGGGCTTATTTGTGGGGTTTAGAAAGGGAGATAGTCGATATCACGGAAATAGTTTAAATTACTATTAGACTTTCAATTAAATTGATTAGAACTTTTTTCTTAGAGGCTGAATAGAATTTCCTTCATTGATGAAAACAACGTACTAATTCTTTTGATTTCTCGTAGATTAGATAAAACAAGAGCGCTTACATGTGTCAAATAGGGGAAATGAAAGTAGCTGAATGTTTGTTGAGGAAGAAGGGGCACATAAAAGTGAGTGATGTCCAAAATAAATCATTCTACTCGAAAGAGGCAATAAATAGAAAATGGTCGAAATTGATAAGTGATAACGCCATCAAATTTTTCCACTAAAGAGTAGAGATGTGCATATGTTCATTGCACAACCCATTTTTGCTTTGAAAGTTCTAATGTATATCGTGCCGTTTGAGTACTAGCTAGCACTATGTGTGACACTACATCTCTCAAATTACATATCTAGTCAGACATTGCTTGTGAAGTGATACTCAACTAAAAACCTACTCTAAAATAGTCATCATCCAATTGTGTTTTAGTTTGAAACTGAACTGAACACCTTTTATACTGTTAATTGGTACTCTCTTCTGTGAGGACAGGTTCAATTTTTCAAATGCGCCCCCTGGTCACTCAATGAAGATATAAGCGATTGATGACATCATCAAGTGAACAAAGGATTCTGTCATTGATTTGGTTGATATTTGGAAGGAGGGCTCTTAATCTAATGGGTGCTTTCTTCTTGTGTATGTACTGAAAAACTAACCTTATGTATCTTTTTTTCTTTTTTTTTCCAGTCTTGACCTGAATTGTGAAAACTTCAATTTTACCCGGACACAGTAAGTTCTGTCAGCTCGCATCCTAATGGGTGACATGATGACGCGGTGATGATATGATGCTAACTATGCATATCTAATATAGTTCAACGTAGAAATAATTGAAGCACATTTAATTTCATTTTAGATCTAATGCTGTTGCCAGATTTGCTAGTATTGTCATAAAATGGACGGTGGCAACTAGAACCTTAGTGGATGTAGCTATTAGGCGCCACCCGACACTTTCATATCGATGGTTTATATTCACAAAGTTAAATTCTGTAAAATGTAGTTCAGGCTATCAAATCCCAATGGGTCCTATTAGTCACTAGTTGTGGTAGTAGTGATGGACGCTGATCTTACCTTTCTCTCTCTTCTTCTAGCTCATGAGAATAAGCTCCACAGCAGTGCCATGTTAGTGCCTAGCCAACTGTCATATCGATGCTAAAGGCAGGGTAGAACTCGTACCTTAGAATTCAAGATGAAACTTTAAGTTCCTGAAGTTCGTGGTAGAGTTGAGAAAATTCTTGAGGTATTTCTGTTCTTAGTCTTTTTTTTTTTTTTAAGTTATAAGCCAATCTAAATATGCAAGTAAAAAGTTCGGGGTGGGCTATTTGAAGCCTTTTTTGCTCCATCAAGTTCTTTGAAAAAGGTATTGTTATTCGTATGATGCAATGTATCACATAATTTTCTTGCCTGCTCCTACTTGTGCCATCTTCTAAAATCTTTTAGATCATCTTGATGGCCATCTGCTACTTTTTTTTGTGCACTACGGATTCATCAGGGTTTTGTCACGGTTCATTTATTGAGCTAGTCTTCTTGTTTAGAAATCTGTCATTTCCTGTACTATGCTTCAAATGCATTACCCTTGCAAAGTTCAGTTTTTATTTTTTTTTAAAAAGTGGTGTTCCAATGTCTTTAGGAGATAGTTGACTTAGTCCTCTCAATCCCATGCTGCTGCTGCTGTTGCTGCTTCGTCGCCTGCTTAGAACAATCAAAAACATAAACCGGACAACCATTTGTCTTAGCACCACGATATTGTGATTTTGGGGTGTGAACCGTGCCCTATTCACTTCCCCATCCACGTGAATCTTTTGCAGTATCTCCTCTAAAACCAGTGAAAAAGAGAAAGAAAACATCAAGACAACAGTACAGCCAAGGACCTGGGCCATAGGCCCAGGGCTGTCTCGACGTCTGACCCGGGTACGTGTGTTTATATTATATTATGGTATGGTATGGTATGGTATGTCGAAAGGTCATTAGTTGATTAATTAGTGTAATTAAGTCTCTGATCCTAATTTCTTTAATTGCGCAGGAGTAAAATATTTCTCTCAAGTTTGTTACTAGGGTTTTTAATCGACTTACTAAAACCGATTAGTGGTGAATCCTGAATGAAAATTATTTACAAGTTAAAAACTTAGAACATAAGTCACAATTGGTGGGCTCGGGAGAGCCCATTAGTCTTTGCA
The DNA here is from genome assembly GCA_014182565.1 of Eucalyptus marginata. Lineage (NCBI taxonomy): Eukaryota > Viridiplantae > Streptophyta > Magnoliopsida > Myrtales > Myrtaceae > Eucalyptus > Eucalyptus marginata. The sequence continues at coordinate 41,057,241 of CM024592.1, read as the reverse complement.
CTTGTGGGAGTGTTTGAGGTGGCGACATTGTGAAAATCTATATATAAACAAGAATAGACCCCATCTCAAATTTGATTAAGTTTTTTATTGTGGAAGTTGACTTTTGTCACGACCTCTCTTTTTCCGTCCAGGGAAAAATGAAGAGGTTCAAGGGTATTTGCCTAAAGAGGCGAACCAATGCCCTAGATTAGGCGCGGGCTCTCCCAAACCCATACCTCACGCGACGTTGGATTTTGTATTTTAATTCTTAACAACATATGTATTTCTAAGAGTTACCACTAGCCTATTGGGGTCGGGTAGAAACCAATCAGGACGCGAAAGTGTGGTCTCGATTCTTACGCAACCAGAGATTTCTAGGAACGAGGACTTGTTTACGCCAATGTTTCTATTAGCGCCCTTATGGTATCACTAACTTAGAAGATTGTTTATTTAAATGGCCACACAATCTTGATTACCAATTATAATTCTTATAAAACAGCTAAGCATCTGTGCAAATGTTTTTGTAGGGTTTGTTTTCCTTAATGTCTAGACTAATCCTAATATAATTTAAAGGAGAAATTTATACTCAAATTAATGAAAAGCGGTGCGTAAGTAAATATTCAAGAAATTGAAATGACTTGAAAATAAACGGAAAAGGAAAACCCGATACAAGTCGGACAAATAATATTACATGGTCTTGTTATCATGCCCTAGGACAGGACCCCCATGAGCAAAATGAGAATTTAAATGTGCACGATATTACTCTAAATGCATGAAATTATTCTAAATAGTTTTAATCTACGCAAAATGGATTATTTACAAAAATGATTATAAAATATCAAAATAGCATCAAATTAGGAAAAATGACCTTATAAAATTAATAAAATTTCATAGATGTCATTTTTTCCTTAATTTAATACCATCTATCACTTTTATAATTTTTTTTTTTTTTTTTTTGAAATTTTGGATTTTTGAATTTTTTTTCATTTTTTATTATCATTTTTTTAAAATAATAATAATTCCCTAAACCGATATATGCTAACATTGAACAACGCGGCACGTGAATATCACAATAATAGAGCTTAAATCGACCCTTTCAAAATCGAAGCTTGGTTCCAACATTTTATCGAACACTTGGCTTGCATCAAATAACCTCAAAACAACTTCCTCGGGCCATGTTCGTGGCCTTCAATCTCGACTCATAAGCAATCTCACGTGGAAGCAAAGTATCAAGGATATACTATTATATGCAAAAAAACAAGTTTAGCTAGAAATCACAGCCTATAACACACAAGAATCAAACTAAAAATAGCCTCCAATACGAAGGTTGGAGCCGTTTTGCAAATCTGGTTTTGAATCCAAGTCAAACGGACATGTCATATGCCCAGATTGAAGACCCGACAACCATCACATGCAACATCTATATGAAATATTACTCCATCAGAATGAAAATAGATAACATGGACTTTCAAGTGCAACAAACATTACAGAGAACGATCAACCAGATACATCAAAACGAACTCTCCAAGAAGCATACATGCATGATCTATGTTGACCAACCATGTCTCAATGTGGATTGGCTTGGTTTTTGGCTCATGTTATAGATGACCTCATGGTTCACAAAGAGATTTAAAGACTAAACCGAGTTGTTCCATGCGTCATTTGTACTCCCATATAACATTCATCAAAGTCACAATGACAAGTAATGTACGAAAATGGGGCATAGCAAAATAAACATGCAAAACTTTTGAAGAGATTTCAACACTTAGCAAAATTTTAGCCTTGAAAATCAATTTTCTAGACTGGTTTTCCTCTTAATTTTTCATGGTTGAAATATGTTCAAAATTGACCAAAAATACATCTAAGATTCTTACCTTACTTCCTATTTTCTTTTTCAAGTGGCAATTGTTCGAGGAAAAGAGAAATTATCCTTCGGGGGGCACATGGGAAATGGCTCTTTCAAACTGAAAGTGAGATCTGCAGAAGAAAAAACTGACAACGAAGGTTTTCGTTGACCTCCAAAATTAGACTTCAAAATCTTTTTTGTTGACCAAATTTAAATTAACCCAAACTATATGTATTCTAGTTTGTGTTGTAAGTCATGTCTTTCCTCATTTGTCTTACTTTTCTCAAAAACACTCGCTTTTCCTTACTCGTGACCAACTAGGCTCAACACAAAAATCTTAGGACTCCCTTTGCCCGCTAGGAGGGTATCTTTTCGGGGGGCTTTAGGAGGTCTTCCCGATTTCCATTTTGGACGTGTGACCTATTGTTGGAAAGATCTTTGAGTGAAGTTTCAGTCTCTAGTTTAAGGTTTTAGCTAATTTTGGCTACAAGTTTGTGAAAATTTCACTTTTCTCTAGTAAGGTTGGTCTGAAATTTCTGGGTTTTTGCTTTTCTAGAGTTACTTCTGAGGGTGTCTTTAGGGAACGATTGTGAGCTCTCTCTTCTCCCCCTTGTCTCCTACCTTTCATGCCATAAAAGAGCTTGCTTCAGTGATCTTATACCATGAATTAAGGTATTTTTGGTCGGTTTTTTGTCCACCAACCAAGCCTGTCAATAGGGCTACTTCAACAACTTTATGACTTAGACAAATTTTCAACTTCTACAGCTATTGAGTATGCGGATTTTGCTGCGATTTTCCCATGCTTTCAGCAGCTTATCCCTTGCCAATTTTTGTTCACTTGCACTACTAATTATGGTCTTCTATCACGTGCAAAGATCAGGCTGATTGGGATGCTGAGTAGGATATGGTGGGTTCACAAATATGCTTAGTAGCTTTGAATTGAGACTTGACCATAGGTTTGGTTTTGGTAGCTGATTTGAGTGCTTTAATCCACCAATTTGGCTACCTTTTTTTATCAATTAGCAAGCTCATGTATAGTAATTTAAGATCTTGACCATTTTTTGCAATTGTCTCCACCCAATTTTACAAGAAAGTCCTTCAAAGTTAGTCATTTTCTTGCCCAAGAATGCCAAATTCAATGCAATTTGGTTCTTTTTGCCCAATTCAATTAATTAGACTTGACCCAAGTTCAATTTCAACTCAATTGGGGGCTAAGATGATGATTTAAGGGCTCAGGCAAAATTTTGTAAAATTTGCGAGTTGGTCCCTCTAACTTTTGGAAATTGCATTTTGGCCCCAACTTGTTGTTTTAATTCCAATCTGATCTCCTGAGCTTGGCTAGTCACATTTAGATCTTTGGCCCCAACTTGCTTCTTTTTTTTTTCCCTTTTTTTTTTTTCTATCTTTCTTTTTTTCTTTTCCATTTTTTTTAAGGAAAAACATCCTCCATTTAAAACACTATATTAAATACCTAGATAATCTATATGCAAGAATTTGACATGAAATATTTTGTGAAAAAACAAGTTCCCATTTTTCGGAAATGATTATTGGGCAAAAATTTAGGTGTCAACAACTTTGTACTTATAAGATTCGCCAAGCCTTATCTAGCCACTCCAGGAGCAACTATCCATGGTCATTATGGAGATATCCTTCATGAAGGAAATACATTAGTTTTATTTATATATGAAAAATCGAGATCCAGTGATATAACGCAAGATTTTCCAAAAGTGGAACAAGTGTTAGAAGTGTGTTCAATTGATTCAATATCGATGAACCTAGAAAAAAGAATTGAGGGTTGGAATGAGGCTATAAAAAAATTCTAGGAATTCTTGGAGATTCTTGATTGGGGTTGAGCTAACTATAGTGCAAAGTTATATATCCTTGGTTAATAAGATCCAAAAGGTTTAGCAATTCTAGGGGGTGCAAATCCATAGTAAGCACATAGAAATTATTATATGCCAAATAAGATCAAAGGTGTTGGTTTGAGAAGATGAAATATCTAAATTTGTTTTTCTTTTGTTTTTACCTGGAGAACTAATTGGATTATTGTGACTGACAATCGATAGGAAAGACTACATTTAAATATTGTGCAAATGTGTAGAACTATATTGACAAAATTGGAAATTTAAAATTAAATTGATACTCGTACTATAGATATAATACTAAATTGATAATTTTCAAAATATTTAAATAATCATTCCCTCAACGGACACTTATATAAGCATTTTTGGGATAAATACATTAGGAGTATTATAATTTTCATGCGTCACTCACTTGAGTGCTACAACTTTGAAAATCGATCACTTAAGTGCTATTGGCAATTTGCCTCCTGCTAAGTTTGATGTAGACACCAATCATCCTACGTTGCAGCGCCAGGCGCTAATGTGGACAATTAATAAAAAGTCCATGTTGGAATGGGAAATTAATAAAAAAATCCACGTAGGACGATTTATCGAAAGTAGAACTCAAATAATTGATTTTACTCTGATGTGGCATTTAAGTGAGTAAAAAAAAAAGTTATGATATTCAAATGAGCGTCCTATAAAAGTTATGACACTTTTATCATTCTTATTTCTACATTTCCGAGGCTATGGACACATGTGAAAGATGGTCATTATAACCCTCCATATCTTTTCTTAAAAGAAATCACATAATCATCTACATCAGTGTTGGTCAAATCACATAGGATAATTGGTGTCTATATCAACACTCTTAGACCAATTGGTTGGAAGTTGGCCAATTGTCAAATTGGAACAATTAAAAAATTTATGATTGAATTAATTGCCGTTCAACAAGTTTAGGACTTTTTGGATGATTATTCCATATTACATCATATAAATTTTTCGTTAACAATTCACATTTATTATAATTCATTTAAATATAGTTTGTCCCTTTTTCAAACTAATAGCAACTTATTGTCTAAAATGGAATGGCCTAGGACAATCATGTAAGATGGGAACTCCTTGAAACCTGCACAAAATTTGAATAAGGATTTATGCTCATATTATTTTATACAAAACTAATATAATTATAATCTAAAAGCTAAATTTTAAAATAATAAATTTGCTGGGAAATATAATTAATATTATCGTTAGTAACTTCTCCTCCAAAATTAAATATACCATATATTTTTTGGCTATAATAATATATAGTTCTCTGCATAAATCAATGAATGTGAGTTTACAAATTCAATTATAATTATTGTGTCATTACTACATCATCTTCTTTATCATCGATTATCCATTGAGGAAATGTTAAGTCATTCTATTATCATTATCTTTAAAAAGAAGAAGAAGAAATAATCAAATTTTATGAATAAGGATAATAATTATACTAAGGGATTGATAGAATTTAAGAAATATTATTAGTTTTCGCTAGCTTGGCCAATATGATTTTGAGAAAGTAATTTTATAGTTATTAATATACTTAATTATGAGAAGATAATGTTTTTAATTAAAAAAAAGGTAGTAAACAGTGTTTATACAACGCCAAGCGAAAAAGATCAGGTTGCCGCGTTCACTTGCCATTTTTCAGACCCACTTTTGTTTTACATCGACAAGAAATAATAAATGGGTATCGCACTGGGGCTATTATTACAAATTTGAAATAACCAATTTGTAAATATTGTTTACTATATTTAAATTTGACTATATAACGGGTTAAGGGCTACATATAATATTTATCTTACCGTTATATAATAACAGGAACTATGTTAACTCCTCTTATTATATTTTGTGGAGATACAATAATCTAAATTAATTGAAAATATTAGAAATTATAATGTGGTATCATCAGCCATGACAAATATTTTATCAGAGTAAATTAAAAAATCAATAGAATATTTGGTGGTAGTCTAGATAATCAACTTATACTTGATTGAACGTTTTAAGATAAATCACCCTTATGCTAGGAATTTACTATGATAAGTGGCATAGCCCAATTCACACAAAATATGATGTCGCACCCGTTATGGTTTGTCGCCTATAGAAGGTAGTTCAATTTTGATAAAGAAAAAAAGTGGAAGAAGAGACCAATTCACACGATTTTCAGTTTACATAGGAAACTAATCTTCTGTTTGTTAGATCGCCTTAGATTTCTACACTTGAAGTCTCTACATGATCAACGTTTGGAATGTCTAGACTCTCTATATATCTATATTTGAAATGGTCCCTTTTGTTTGGGTCCACCCTGATTTATTTTTTTCTTCTCTTTCTTCTTTTTCTCTTTTCTTATTTGCCTCCACTGGTCACCGGTTGGCGCGAGGGCAACCCATGCTTGTGGCCAATGACCTCCATCAGCCATAGCCGAGGCACTAAGTCCAAGCTATTTAAGACCCGTTTATCTTAAATTTGCAATTTTTAAACCTATTTAAGTAGTCTTTTCAAAATATAAGTGACCCATATAGAATCCATTTATGATTTAGATGGGTCATATTTGGGTTTAAAACCCATTTTAACTTCACTATGTATATGCAGTGGAGGCAACGGGTCTAGAATGAGAAGAAAAGCATGTATTTATACCAGAGGTATAGGCTCTAGAATAAAAATGTTTGATCTCTTCTACGTTGTACGGGTCTACATATGTAGACGTAGCATTTTACTTTTCATGTTTAGGTAGTTTCAATAGTAACAAGTGTTAGAATTTTGATGTTATTGCAATTGATGCACTTCATCATCTTTCTCTTTTCCGTAAACTTCTATTCAGAAAGTTGACGAACTACTTAATTTTTGTCGAGACAGCTTTTGTCCCTCAGTGCAGAGGGCCATCACGCTGATGTTGTGCCTCAGTTGCTGTTGATTTCGTAAACATGTTGAATGAGAAGATCTGGAAAAGGGTCAAGATGCGTCCACCATAAAGCAAATCTAAAATCCATCATAAAGGAGTCTTGACTTGTGAGGCAATTATCCTCCCTTTGGTGATTTTACTCACTAGTAGAAAAGGATTACTTTAGAGATTAATAAAAGGATTGCCATCTAGATTACATTAATCTCGTTGGGCACGTCATACTTTCCTCAAATTAATTTTTAAAAAATATTTAAACTCGAAAAGTTCTCCGCGATATCCTTGGAACCCTACATCTTTTTAAATAATGGTGTGCTGAGCCTAATAAATTATTAGCGAGGCTCTTCCTCAATGAATTAAAAAAAAAAAAATGAATCCGTCTCATGGTATGAGATCCGCATTTGGCATATAAGACTACTATGATAATCCATGATTCCACATGCATGTTTTCCGAATTTAAAGGAAATTAAGATATCAATTACCAACTGAAAAATACCAAAAGGATGAGGACCAGAAATTGCCCATGATTCTAAGTTCTATCTCTCTAAGTATACTTTGTTCCATGCGGATTCAAATTTGAAACTTCAGTTTCTTAGCCAATAACCATATTTACCCCTTAGCTTCATATTTATTTACATGCCTACCTTGGAAGTCATATGAAGGGAGAATGTTCAAACCCTTTGTCTCCATTTTGGTCCCGTTTGTTTCATAAAAGATGAATGATTTGGAAAAAAAATATTTCCTTGAAAATAATCGTTTCTATTTCTTTTAATAATTAGCTAATAAAAAATGTTTTTGTTAGCGGCAATAATTTACATCTAAATATTTTTGTAGATGATGAAAATATTATTTATTTATTTATTTTTGTAAGTGATAAAATTAGTTATTTTTAGGAAAATGTTCTCAAAATTGTTCTTTTTCCGCGAATAAACATGCCCTTAATTACTAGTTAGATTATATTAGACCCATATGTTCATACCAATTCCTAAGTGCTTTTTGATTTATATTTTAACTGTCCGTTGGTGAAGTGTGTGATTAAGAAAGCGATAGGAACACGTATTGAAGTTTTTTCTTTCTCCGATGAGGGTTTCACATAGTTGAGAGTTACGTAGGTGAAGCTAAGTACAGTTGCACTCAATTTCGTTTCAAAATCATGTACAAATCGAATTTGGATCAAATCAACGTTTGGATAAAGTCAATCCAATTAGTAATTTCAAATCAGAGAGTCGATTAGCATCTAGAACAAACAAACTGCATAGTTCTGTTATGTATTTATCTTCCTAAATTAATTTTTCATGCCTTCAGGAAGCCTGATAACCCCATTCGATCCATAAGATAGGAGTCCACTCGATTGGACGACGACACCATGTTGACACCATGCCCAAGGCACTCATCTAATACTCGTGCACATCCATGATTCCAGCAATCCACTCAGGATTGTGTTGGTGCAAGCATAATACTTTATTACTGAAATTATAGCCTTTAAAAGTCTAGCAAAGTTTTAAAACCTAAGGATTACTCCGTAAGGTTTGTCCACGTAAAAATTCTCGTAGAATCGAGAATGATTTTATTATCATTTTTAATGTATTTTGGAACATGGAAAAATACAAGGCTTTATCACCAAAATTATATTTCTCACATAATGTATCGTTATCTCATGTATATATATATATATATAGTCAAGTGAGCAATTCAATTCTTTTATGAGCTTCTCCCTTCTTTGGTCCAAAATACAAATCAAGCTCAAAGCTGGAATTTAATGTAATTCATCAACCGAGATTCCTACACCAACCTTTTTGACTACTGGAAATCAGATCGATTACGAAGTCTCAGCTTTGTCTATTCTCGTTTTCTCCCGTCAACCAGTCTTTTTCATGCATGCCTAGAAAATTTCATTCTAGCTGGGTGTAAGGGTCCTCATTGGAACCCACACATCCATATGGATGAGTTCCAATCGCTTCTTAGCTCTCCATGTACCTCTAGACAAGAAGGACTTCGTTTGTTGTTTTCTAAGAAGAGAGCCTTCACAAACAATGTGAAATTTCTGTTATTACTAGAAATTTCTTATATTTTTCTGATGGAGAATTTTTAGCCCATAAAAATTGAGGTGGCCAAATCTCTTATGCCATAGCCATGAATCATCAAGTTGAGCTTTTATAGCTATATCTTCAACATATTTCAATCGAATAGGAAAATTCATATTCTCCATTTTCACAGAGGCAATAACATGATTCTTATATTTATCATAGGTAGTGCAAGGTTTCTCCTTTAAAGTATAAAGAATACCCATTTTGAATCATTTGGCCCACATTGAGTAGATTTTGTGCAAGACTGGGAATCGAATATATCTAATGAATATATTTTGGCCCTTTCTTAGTTTTAATAGCTATAGTCCCTTTTTCCCTTCACATCAACCAATGCACCATTGCCCAATTTCACTTGAGTTTTCACTGATGTATCAATATTGGTGAATATAGATTCATCTCCTATCCTGTGATTGCTACACCCACTATCAATATACCATGGATCATTCTTCTCATCTTTTTCCACTTGGCCCGTGTAGAATAAATTAAATGTATTTTTTTCTTCCTTTATTTTTCTCCTTGTTCGCTCAATAATTGAGATCAAGACCCTTAGGGTGCCAAAACCATATACGATGGGATACTTAAGTGTCAAAAGTTAGGAAATATACACTTAAATGTTAAAATCGGAGTAAAATGGATATTAAGTGTCAATGGCGTGAAAATCCTACCAAAATATTGACGTGACATTTTTCCGATGAGACAAGTGCAAAACAATGTCTTTTTGCATGCTAACATAACTAGACAAGTGCAAAAACGACGTTGTTTTGCACGCTGACGTGGCTAAATAAACCAAAATGATGTCCATTTTATTTTACAAAAATACAAAAAAAAAAAAAAAAAAAAGAAGAAAAAACATTAAAAAAAAAGGATGGATAAGAAAAAAAAAAAGAAAAAGAAAAAAGAGAGAGAGAGATAGTAAAATTTTAATAAAAAATAAATTAAATAAATTAAAAAAAAAAAAAAAAAAAAAAAAAAAAGAAAAAGGGGAATATATGAATAAAATCGAGTGGGCTGGTTTTGTCCAGCCCACTTTGGCATTTTCCGCTTTCTAAGCCCCATCAGCCCCCACCTAGTTTGGTTTTTTCTTTTTGGGCCATCTTTTGTTTTTCTCTTTAGCCCATATTTTTCTTTATCTTTAGCCCACTTCTTCCATTGTTTTCGAAGCCCACATCAAAATTAAAAAGGAAAAAGAGCCCAGCCCAGCCTCCCAGCCCAGCCTCCTTCTAACCTTTTTTTTTTTGGGTCAAAGCCTCCTTCTAACCTTGCTTCAAAGGAAAATAAAAGCGTGACATAAGCAAAACCTAGGTGTTCTAGAAGGTGAGCTGGCGCATGAGAGAGAATGAATTATAGACAAGATTCGCGCAAGCGACGTTGGCTTGCACGAGGAGGAGGAGAGGATGGCGTCAGCCATGGAAGACAGAAAAGGAGCTTGGACTAAAAGTAAAAAACCAGAAAGATTCTCAGGGTTGGAGGAGGGGCTGAAGGAAACCGAAAAATTTTCCATTAATAGTTGCGCTTGGTGGAGTAAGCTACCGGACTTGGTGGCCGTCGTGGCCGTCGGTCGGAGTAGGTGACCATCGGTTGGTGTTGGTTCGGTGGTGTTGTGTATTGCCGGCGACGACGCGTACAGAGGTTGATTCGTCACCGATAATTTAGGTTTGGTTAAGTTGCATAACGTGAAAAGATTCTAGCATAGAAGAAGGTGCAAGGTTGAAGAAGAAGGTGCAGGGGAAAAAGACAAAATAGACAAAAAGACAAAAGAAGGGAATATAAGAAATTAAGAAAATCATCGAAAAAAATAAAAATAAATCGAAAATTTTCGTTTTTTAATCCGATTAGATCGAATCCGGGTATACAGGTTGGGCCAACAGGTTGGACAGGTAAACCAGTCCAACCCATTCCCGAATAATAATAATAATAATAATAATAATAATAATAATAAAATTAATTAATTAATTAATTAAAAATTTCAAAAAATTAAAATTAAAAATTAAAAATGCAATGTACGTTAATTGGGCTAATTATATGAGGAGGACACACAAACTATCATTGACCACCATCGGTTATGTGCTGATGAAATGATGTTTATCAAAGCTATTTATTATCCTTATGTAAACAAGAGCAATATTTAACAAATTTTCATGTCTTATTCCAAAATTAAGTCCCTGCTATAATGTCAATTTCATTCAACTTAGTTTTCCTCAATAATGTTCTGATCACCTTCTTATCTTCTATGTGATCATCACCATTTCTCTGTTTTTTCCTCTTTTTTTATTAGTTATTGAAATTTTAGGATAAAGTTTTTATGGGTTTACAATAAGTTAAAAATGAAATTCACATGTTATTTTTTATTATTTAAAATTTATTTGTTAATTTGAATTCATAACTATTTAAAAGTGCTTCTTGAATTAAACAGTTGATATCGTATCCATACGATAGTATTTTGAAAATATTGGAAAAGGGACATATTGATGAATGCAAATTGGTTCAACCAATGGTTTTTAGTCTAATAATTACATATATCATTCTTCCAAGCTCCAATATTTTGATTGATTTTAGCAAAATTGGCGTCGGGAAAAACAAAATAAAAAAGAGCTTCAAGAATTGGTGTAATCAGGGAAAAAGTTTAGGATGTCTTGTGGAAATTACTCCTTTATTTTAGTTTTCTTTGTAGTTATCTTTTTCTGTTTTCTTGATAAGTGTGGCGACAATGGGGCCAAATCTATCTATGATCTTGATAAGGATAGATGACAAAGGCACCCAATCTTTGCTCCTGAAGAGACTTTTTATATAATTTCTTCTTCTGATGTGAATCCCTGAAAAATAAACCATTTTTTCAATTAGTAGCTTTATTTTTGTATGTGCTCGATCATAGCCAAAGAGCCTAAAGAATGATCTCACCCTGTACATGCTCAACCAAAACTGCTTTCTTTTTTTCTTTTTTCTTTTTTTCATTTTCAATCAATTAATGTTCAAAAGGGCATCAATCGGTTGCTAATTTCATGGCAGTTCAAGTTCAAATAATATAAATACATCACATGCATGTCGACAATATTAGGGCTCTGGTTAGGTTAGGCGCCTATTATGATGTTTTTATGTTTGAAAAAACCAAATACTTATTTGGATCTTACCTTTAGAAATCACATTGTACCTTGCCATCAACTATATTAGTGTCTTTTTATTTATGAATTTCTCTAACGTTTATTCTCAAATCTCTAACCGTTGGCTTTCTTTTTTCGTCTGCCCATTTTCTAGGGGTGATCGGGTCCAGGGTGGGTAGGGTTTAGACCTGGACCCTGTACCCGACCCTGTTATAACCGGTTCCCCTTTTCTGGACCCTATACTCGACCCTGTTTGTATTGGACCCTGTACCCGACCCACCCTGTTTTTCCGATCCGGTTCTAGGGTCAACCCTATTTCCATTGGAACCTGTTTTGCAATCTTCCGATATCCTATACGACTTCGAATTTTATATTAATAAGTGAGAAAATAACGTAATCCTCCTAATTTATATTGAAACATTAAGCACTGGTAATAAATTAATACATGAACATTTGGAATAAACGAAAAATTAAAGATCCATAGGGCTAATTATAATAAATAAAATCATAAGGCAAAGAATTAACATCAAACATGGGTCTAATATTAGTCTTATTCCCACAACTACTACATGAAGCTACTCATTTATTCAAGCATAACTCTTTATATAAAAGAGAAATTAGGCGAGCCAATCCATCTGATACACAAGAATTTGATGGCAACGAACACCATCCGTCCATCAGACGGTGCGAGAGGGAGTCGGTGAGGGAGGGAAGCAAGTGAGGAAGATGAATGACAAAGGAGGAGTGCCATGCGTGTTTGAGAGAGCCAAGAGGAAAAACATCGTGTGCTTGCGAGAGTAAGAATAAAAATCGAAAGAAAAAAAAATGTTTTGGACCTCTACTTACAAAATCGGTCCGAGAACTAGTTCCAAAACCGGTCCAAGAACCGGTTTCTGGGTGGGTAATCACTCGGACCCTGTTCCCGGACCGGTTTAAACCGGTTCCGAAATTTGGGAACCTGTTCTCGGACCGGTTTCAATGGGAACCGGTTCCCGACCCTGTTTTTCGGGTGGGCCGGTCCGGGAACAGGGTATACCCGGTCCGGTTGCACACCCCTACCATTTTCCTTAAAAGAAGAACCCATCCTAATTGAGAAATTCAAAATTAAACCGCCCCAAAACGGTCGTGTAAAATACTGCCCATAAAGTAGTACTCACTGAGTACACTAGACCATAGTTTCTAATAAGTGCGTTCCACAAGTGCAGAGTACTAAAGTCATGATAATCGAAATTTTATCTGAGATCACGAAAAGCACTTGCAAATATCGGGCATCCTCATTGATTTTGAAACTTATGATTCAGGGGATAGATAGACGAAGCGATGCCTCTTGACTAATGATTCCGGAACACCAATCCAACAAAGAGGACAAAAATGTTCAACTTACGGTAACAGTTTCAATTGCAAAAAATTGCTAGCCGCAAAAAACACACTCAGTGATTCTCTCGTTCTCTTTCATTTACTCGGCATAGACAATTATCCCATGTTTCCAAGGCCGGAAGTATAAAACTTGAAATAATTCACGAGGAAATGGTGGGGTAGACATAATTATCCGGGCAGAATTCCACCTCTGGACAGTGATTTTTGATGAAAGCCTCGGCTGTGTGTCCATTTGCGATAAAGTCCTTAGTCTTCCCAAAAAATTGCCGCTTATCTTCCTCGCAAGCTCTTGTAATCTTACGTATCTTGCATAGGGTCACTCTCAACTCCGACATAGCCTCGCAATCTGGATCCCTACTTGTGTACTCTCCGGCAAAGTATTTATATGAATTTCATATGTGACAACGGGAAAGATTATGTCCGGCTTCCGAAGAGGCAAAATGGTAAACCAGGTCACTCATAGCGGTTAATGGAGATATCCTTCCTTAAACATGAACTAGCAATCGGGTCAACCAAGAACTCAGCAGCCGTAATAATCAACAGAGCATGTAGTAATAGTATGGTGTTGTGAAACTTGCTTAAGATTATGAAACAAATAGAAAAAAACAACCCACAGGATATTCTTGCTACTGCAACAGCTTTTACAGCAAAGAAACAACTTCCTTAATCAATTTGAAGAATGATTGACTACGCATCTAAAATGTCTCTCTACCTTTTCTCGATCTCGAAGAAAATGCGAAGAAGAATATTTTTTTATCACTGACTATCAGGAATAGCAACCAACTTCCTTTTCTTTTTTAATTTCGGTCAGGTCAGACCCTAGTCACAGAAATTTTATAGTAACTAACGACATCTGGAAAATTGGAGGGAGGAACGGAGATACCAGAAGCCTAGAGAAATCAAGCCGTCCTCTCGTATCATTCCACCATCCGGTGATACAGCACCGTGTTCTATGCGACGAGAGGCACGCTTCATGTGTTCTACGGTGTCGAAACCCGTAACTTGCCAAAAAGCCGATAAAATAGTGTTTCTCGTAGACCAAGGCCTTCAGTTGTTCTTGTTGCCAAATGATCAAAGTCTATGTTGACCACGTTAACTGCATATCCTACGAAGCCTGGAGGGATTTCTCTCACAAGGTAAGGTAGGATAAGGCAAAGCCAGTTTCCTTCGAGGATCACAGCCTTCAATCTCTCCTCTGTATGGGCTGCCAAAGGTTCATTGCAAATGAATGAAGAAATGCTTTCGAGAACTCAATTAAGTTGGTAAGGAATATGATCTTCCATAACAGTAAATGTTATAAAGTTATAAAAATACCACTTATGTACCTTATTTTCTCAAGACATATGACACGAAATTCACCACTAATAGACTTGCCAAGTTCAGCTGCTTTTGCATAAACAGCATTTTGGAGATCAACTTCTCCATTTTTGTCATATGTCGCGAGACTAAATGCCGTCTCAGAGTTTGTGCACACAATCCCGAGCATTTGATCTTCACCCAGATACTTGGCTAAGATCCTCCAAAATGGAAAATGCAGCTCTAAGTATCGATTTGTCTAAAAGGTGAAAAGGGGATTCGCAACATTGAACAAGTGGGTCAGATAGAAGGTCAGTGATAGTTTACCTGCTAAGATCAATATTGCAAATTGTTCCAAGAAGTGCAACCACACCAATGATGCCATCTCTAGATCTTCCATGTGGTCCTTCTGAAGCAAAATTTCTGATCAGTTCACAGAGAGCGGAAGCCGCTGAGCCATCTCTGTTTTCTATCATGTCTATCATTTCCTCTTTGGCGAAAAAGCAGTCCACACTGTTCAAAGGGGAAGGCCCTGCATAAACTGAAAAAGTTGGTCATCCCCATAGACCTAACTTAGTGATGTTGGTCCTACTTGTCGCAACTGGATTTGTTAGGTTAAATGAATAATTGCGCCCCAGGTGATTTTGGTGAAAAGCAACCATTAACTGAGCAATCATTTTCGTCCTAACTTGATTCAGATCTATATATATTGTACGTTGGAGTAAATGGCAAATCGTTCTTTAAAAAGCATCACATTTCTCTCATCTAGAGACAAACATGATAATATGATGAGAGAGTCATAATATGACAATCAAAACATGGATTTATATTCTTTAAACTTTCCAAACTAAGTAGCCATAGGTCACTGATATTGACAAGACCACAAGGACAAAGAAATGCGCGTCATTGCAAAACAGTGTTGCATGCATTTATCAAAACCAATTAATATTCAGTAATAGCATTAACCATGACAAATCACCTCCTAACTCCACCAAAGATTGCACTATTTCAACCTTCCGGTCATGCAGCAACTTCAGTACCCTTTCCCGATGTTCAATGCGCAAACCAGTTTCCTCAAGAACCGGGAGAGGCGAGTAAGTGTAAGTCACAAGGCACAACCGACCACATAAGTATGTGAGAATGATGGGCATTAGCTGCAACTAACCGACCTCATTAGAACATGAGAGAAGCTTAAATTTAGAATCTTAAAGCCAGGTACTTAAAGAATAATTACGACTTCAAGATTACAATAGGAATTTACCCTTTCCGGATGTTCAATGCACAAAGCGGTTTCCTCAAGAACACGTGAGGAGCAGTAATTGTAAGTCACAAGGCACAACCGACCACATAAGTATGTGAGGATGATGGGCATTAGCTGCAACTGACCTCATTAGAACATGAGAAGCTTAAATTTAGAATCTTAAAGCCAGGTACTTAAAGAATAGTTACAACTTCAAGATTACAATAGGAATTTACAAACCACAAATAACCAGATTTAGGAGGGATGTAATGTTGAATGAAGATCTAACACAATACCTCATTCTTGATGATGGAAAGTACATTCCCTATATCATTAGGGGTTGATGTGTCCTGTAGCATCATTATACACATATTTGGACATAAGGTTTGAATCTCACGCTGCAAATCTGAAGAAGGCTGAATGCCAATCTGCGTATACAAATAAAGTTCAATAAATGTACCACTGCAAATTACCAACACATTACCAGGAATAAAACGTTGCGACCTTGATGCTCAAAGATAACTCTCGGTGACGAGAATGAACAGCAGAAAAGCTAAAGCAACCAGCATCTCGAGGGACAGTAAGAGAAGGAATAGTGCATTGCCCCTTTCGGAAAGCATATAAAGTGGTTGTTTTTGTAACAGATGAGTCCCGTTTTATCGAAAGTGTATGAAAATGGCCATTTTCCTCATCATTGTGGATATTCTCATCAAGATTACCCTCCGTATCCACAATTTCGAAGACGAAATTCTCTAGTTGGGAACCAGCCGCACAAAGCTGAGGCACCTGTAAATCATGCCAACATTAAAACAAGTTTTTGAAATTGAAATCATTGTGCAACTAGAAGCAGAAGACTATACTGACTGGTTCTCCAACTCTGAGCTCCCTTTTTTTCTGTTTGGAGCTCTTCCTTGAAACTTAAAACACTTGATGGTTCAACTATTGAAGCTTCACTTTCAGCACAGCTGCTAAGTGATGACCATATGGAATCTATTGGAGTTTCCTTCAATGTAGTGAAATGTGAATTCATACCCTCCAATGAAATTAACAAAATAGATAGTTGTTGGTAAAGAAATTGCACCTTTTCCAGGCATAGATGCCTGGTACTTCTAATCCTTATTATAATAGTTCAAAATTATGAGAACATTTTCTTACACATACAGAAATATAGACTTTGACCAAACATTTGGAATCACTATTATTAAGGGAACATTTCATTCTCAGATCCTTACTCATCTCCCTACCCACAAATCTGATTACTGATTCTATATTAAATCTTTAGCAAAATTATTATGATAGATGTTGTGTGAACATGAAATACAAACACCATAATTTTAGTTCCTAGCAATAAATATCATCAACTGTTATGTCCCAGAAGCAAGATTATAATAGAACACCTTTTTGATAAAACTATGTGATTTCGAGTCCACACCGCAGAAAGTCTGCACTCCAAAAAAAAGGACTGTTATCTACCTCATAAATTGGGAGTACCCAAATCTTTGTTTATAGGTATCATGTTAAGCTTCAATTGATCAATGCTACAATAAATAACTAAAATAGATCGACCTGGAGTGTAAACTATACTAATTAAATAAACTGTATGGTCAATGCAGAAGTTGAAGAAATAAAAGGTGACTCAATGTAATTCTCTTAAAATATTAATTCATCGAATCTACTAGTTGTATTAATGCAATCCCTCCTTTGAGTCAATTATAACACTTCGACCGTTGGCCACCCATTGCTAGCTGCCGATCGCCGGCCTCCGGACGTCGAACATCGGACGCCAAACTTCGGACGTCAGCCACCAGACGCCAAACTCCGACCACCCACCGTCGATCGCCGAACGCCGAACATCAATCGTCGGACGTGCCACCAAATGTCGGTCGTCGCCGCTCCTAAAAATAGAAATTTCATTCTCTTATCAAACTAATTTTTACTCTAGAAATAGAAATTCTGAATCATTATTAAACGCGTTTCTTTGCTGAAAAACTTGTCCATGAAATAGAAATCGAGAAATTAATTTCTGGCCAAAAATTGATTTCTATTTCAGAAATCTTGTCATGTGTCCCTAATCATCACATCCACTTCTCACGCCATTAGCAAGCTTTCACATGGAAAAAAAAAGCAACTTTAATGATAATTTCGTCGGTAATTTATTTATATAGTCAGTAACTTTCTAAATAGGAAAATAGAAGTCTACGCGTATCTAGTGACATATCCATGTGATTGGTAAGTCCCCATATAGAAAAAAATAATTACGAAATGTAGATTTACTTAGTAAGTTATATAAGCGGACGATAGATTTACTATATTTGACTAATGCTTCATTCGGTCGCTATCTTTTTCATGCTGGCTACTCGTCCACGCAAAGTGGTCGGTCTTCATATACAAAAAGAACCGCCGATTTTAGTGACTTAACATCCGTACGTGATTAATAAATTTGATTTGGCCACGAAAAATTAATTATTAATATAGTCCGTACTTCAATATTTCGTAAAAGTTGTATGACCATTTTTCAAATGAATAGTCTTCAAATCATGCATCCGTCAGGTGGTACTGACTACCCCTGGAGACAATATTTGCACGGATCTTGATTAATGCATCATATTGAATAGCTAAAAAAAGCCACAAAATACTTTAAATTATGTTGGCTGCAACACCTTTGCTCTAATTTTTTTTCCATGACATCATAAACCCAAAACTTATATCGGTATCAAACATATATCATAAATTAATTCAATTAATGGATGATGCGGCTACCTACGTTTTGCGTTTTTGCGCATGCATAGAGCTTTTGATAATGTCTTGATGAAAATACCGGAAAGACATGAAATCTCGCAATTGATTATGATACGATGGAAATCAAAAGGTATTGACAGGAAGCTCACCTAATAATAATGTCAACTCAATGTATATCTTATTTTTTGTTTTGTTTTGTTTTTTTAAACTTCCTCCTTTGTTTTCTTCCTTGATTTGGCGAGGATAGTGGCAATGGAGACGCTGAGGGTAGTTGCGATGAGGGTTGCGATGAAGACAAATGAGAAAGAAAAAAAAATTAATGAAGAGTAAATGTGTGGCATGAGTTTTTTTTTTTTTTTTTTTTTTTTTGTCGGTCCTACTCTATACCTATTTTAACGCTCACTCTTAGACTTTTGCTATGCCTCTTTGTAAAGCGTGGGAGTCGAAACTCACTCCTGAAATTAATTCATCCCCATCCCAACCCCCTGAAAGAGTGGGGATTTGAATCCCCCACCTCCCCATTCCATGTTGGAAGGGTGGCCACTAGGGTTGGCATGAGTTTAATGTTGGAATTTTTTACATAGTTAAAAGAAAATTTGGAATAAATGTATCGTATGAATATAAGTGTGAGAATTTTTGTGTCGCCAAAAAGTTTAAGATAAACTACCTTGCTATGAATTTGACATTTTGAGTAACAAAAAATTTTCGGAATAAAGGTGCCACGGGATGGATTTTACCCCTGCACGGTAAGCGCATTTAATGCAATGACCGTGAGGCGACTTTTTGTTTTTCGACGTAAAAAATTTCAGCAGAAAAACCTCCTAAAAACATCTAACTTTATTTTTGTACGAAACTAGTCACGACGTTGACTCTCCACTTAGAATGCAGTATGCAGCATGTGGTCCGACTCGAGAGTTGTTGCTTAAGAAGACGAATGAGAAGGCGAATGATCGCATTATTAACACGTTGCAAAACGCGATCATAAAAGCTAACTAATATATTAACATGTTCGAAGGTAATATATATTCGTTTTTATCTTCCATGAGACTAAACTGAACTAAAAGAAAAACAAATATATTTATATATATAGAATTTATGTCATAAGAAAAAGGAAAAATTCCAAATAATAACCCAAATGCAATTTGTTTTTCAAATAATGACTTGAAGTAGACATTTTCTAAAACAAAGGCTCGAAGTGCTGTTATTTTTTCAAATAAAGGGTCCATAGTACCCATATTAATTTAAAACAAGGTCATGAAGTGGACATTATTTCAAATAATAACTCAAAGTGCTATCATTTTCTTAAATAAATACTTGAAATGCGCATATCAATATCAAAGAATGGCTTAAAGTCATTGGCTATGAAGGGCGATTTCGTCACTTAAAATTTTCCTTTTTTGTTTCTTTTTTATATTCATAAAAAATAAAAAATAAAAAATAAAAAACTTTAAGAAAAGGAAAAACATAGTGCAGAGAAGAGAACGTCGCGCTTCGTCTTCTTCGTCTTCTTCGTCTCTCGCAGCGCCGCGAATCTCTCTCTTCAATATATGGTGACGTGTGTTGGTTTGGTTTGTGGATAACGAAAAGACGAGAAAGAATGTTGGCAGGGGAAAATCCCGAAAAATATGATCTGTTTCGAAATCGTGCATGCAGTTTTGAACCTCTACAGTCAAATGTGTTGAGGGGGTGATGGTTTCCTCTGCTTTCTTTTACTCGTGCTTTTTCAAATCGTGTGATCTTTGTTACCGCTCTTCTTTGCACGACAGGTTTTGGGCTGGCTAAGGATGGAGCTGAGGAGCATCAGGAAGAGGCCTGCGGATCAGGCGATGAATGATGGTGATATCGACAGGATATATAGATTCACCATATTGTTGCCTAATGGGACTACCGTGGGAATCGCATTAAGGGAACCCAACCCGACCATGGCTTTCCGAGATTTCATGCTGATGGCCAAAGAAAGGTACAATCGAGCCAAAGCGCAAGATCCAACGCTAAGGTCAAAGCATCCCATCGCATGGGAGAGTAATGAGTCGCGTCTCGAAGATGCAAATGGCAACCAGATCAAAAGTCAAATTATTTTCGACAACTTCAAGCCTCACAAGCGCCACATCTTGCGTCTTCACGTGAGTATTGGGCAAAAGTCATATGTTATTCGCTTGCTCTGTCTTTTAATTTACTGAGAGTGTGCATATTCACTTTAATGGCTGTACTTATTTTACTGTTTGTTTGTATGTAATATCTTTTTCCAATTAGGATGGCTCTGGCAACACAACTACTGATACTTGGGGGTTGTATCATGGCCTTTGAACACATGACATGCTATGATAGATTTTCTCCAGTTCTGATAGAGTTTCTCTAGTTCTCTGTGCTTCTTCAAGCGTTTGCATTGATATATGCGTGAAATCTCTCACAGAATATGTGGGATCTAACGCCTGATACGGAATTGTTGAAGGAGCTACCTGAAGGATATTCTTTTGAAACTGCTCTTGCAGATATGATAGTAAGTTGTCCTGATGATTTTGGAAGTTATAATCCCTGTTTGATGCCAAACTGACTGCTGCTCCTTTCACCAGGATAATTCCTTGCAAGCCGTGTGGGCTAATCCCCTGAAATCTAAAAGATTGATTAGGTGATTTCTTGATCTTGTCGTGTTACCGTTAGGATTGGAACATCGACCCTTTTGTGCTTAAGGCTCAGAATTTGTGGAACATTAGAATCCATACTGTGGTTTATGGTGGAAGCTATGCAAAGGATGATGCTTCTCTGCGTTGATCTAGTTGTTGAACCGGGTGCATCTTACAACTTCTCCTATAAAAGGAACCTTTTCTTTTCAAATAGAAATTTTATACTAAGCAAATCTATAAGAGGTGATTGATGACTTGTTTACTGGATAAATATGAACAATTGTAAACATGCATTCTTGTTGTTTCAACTAAATTAGTGAACAAAAAATGAGGGTAATGGAAAGCAACGTTGAAGCTTTTCCTTTGTTTGGAAGTATCACTGCCAGTTTGCTAATTGCCAACAAAATTCTTCTTTAAGTCTGAACCCCATAGGACTTCATCGATGCAGACATCTTTCAGCCATATATAATGAATCATAAGTTTCACATGGAGATTGTCGCATTTACTTCAACACGATAGGTGTTTGTTGCCATATGATCATGGGCTAACTATATTTTAATCTTTCATCTCGATGCTTCTGCTAGCTGCATTCTTACTGAAATTTTGTTGGCTTTGAACTTTGGAGCGTGACTCATTATTGTTTTGAAATTGCAGCTTGGATATATCTGATGAAAAGATCTCAATCTTTGACACTGGCCCTGGAATGGATGACAGTGATGAGAACTCTACAGCAAAGTGGTATTGAGTACTCTAAAGCAATGTTTTTTCTTCCCTATTTAACCCAAACCCACACATGCACCTACACACTCACTTGGCCATGGCAACTTACACCATAAAACCGTATTTTGGCTTGAGGAGACAGAATTTTAGGAGAGAATTCTGTGCTTTGGGTAAAGTTTGGTTATCTAGTAGAAAACGAAGAAAATAACATTGGCTAAATGAATTTTCGAACATGCTTTGATAATGTGGAGTTACAACTTCTTCAAATGATTACTTGAGTCAATTATCTATTTCCAGAAAGAGGCTGGTGCTACTTAAATGCAAAATGATGGCTTCTTTATGGAGAAAAACTTATTATATCCTTTTGTTGGAAATTGTGATCTATTTTCTAAAATTTCTAGAAACTTCAAGATTGATATTAGCTGTAGAAAAGTCAAGAAAAATCCTTAAGAAAATCTAGCTTAGGTGGCAAAGAAAAATATAGAAGCATAAATGTAGAAGTCTCTAGAAGAACTACAATCTAGAATTTTCTAGATGAAGCCTACATGGACAACATTCTATAGAAATCTAGAATGTTAGTACTAAGGCAGTGACTCACGCCTATAAATAGGCTTGTAGTTCATTCATTTGTGTCACCAGTGTGGAGGAGTAGAACTAAGATAGTTTCTATATCATGAAATATTCCTCCATTATCAAACCATCTTGTACTATTCATTTCCATCAACTAGATAAATTATATCTCATGTTCTTTATCCTTCAATTATTCTATTTTATCCCTTATCCATCCTCTACAAAATATACTATACACTTGCACACGTCACTAATAAAAAACTATAACTAATACCAAAACTATGCTTTCGCACGCACACATCCAAAAAATTTTAACATGGTATCAGAGCTAGGCATATCGGATGGTTAAGGGCGTTTGTCCTCACCATCCTCAACTAAAAAGGCCAGAGCCCGAGCGAGAGCCAAGAGAGTCGAAGCCACATCCACAGCCGGAGCTAGAGCCAGAGCCTACGAGAGCCAGAGCCAGAGCCGAGCTAACAACTACAATAAGAGCATTTTGATGCCCCGGGACATATGGGACATCGTTGAAGAAAAGTCATGCATGTTCAAAGGCAAGTGCAAGTGGTTCGACAAGAGAATGCAAGGGATCGTGGAACAAAGACGGAATAAAAGACATGGGACAAATTACAAGAAAAATTTCAAGGTATGTCTGAGACTTTACAACACAAGTCCAGATTATACCGAAAATGGATCAAGGGGGAGTGTTGGAAATTGTGATCCATTTTCTAAAATTTCTAGAAACTTCAAGATTAATATTAGCTAGAAAAGTCAAGAAAAATCCTTAAGAAAATCTAGCTTATGTGGCAAAGAAAAATGTAGAAGCATAAATGTAGAAGTCTCTAGAAGAACTACAATCTAGAATTTCCTAGATGAAGCCTACATGGACAACATTCTATAGAAATCTAGAATGTTGTACTAAGGCGGTGACTCACGCCTATAAATAGGCTTGTAGTTCATTCATTTGTGTGTGTGAGGATTATACCTCCACCAATGTGGAGGAGTAGAACTAAGATACTTTCTATATCATGAAATATTCCTCCATTATGAAAACATTTTGTACTACTCATTTCCATCAACTAGATAAATTATATCCCATGTTTTTTGTTCTTCAATTATCCTATTTTATCCCTTGTCCATCCTCTACAAAATATACTATACACTTGCACACATCACTAATAAAAAACTATAACTAATACCAAAACTATGCTTCCGCACGCACACATCCAAAAAATTTTAACACCTTTCAAGTTATTTCTAATAGAAATATACTTTATAGGACATAATTTATTTTATTTTTTAAAACAGATATGCTTAACTACAAGATTAAATTCCATCCACTAGCAAGCCTTGGTTTCTGATTTCATTCTCTTATTGTAACTTTTCGTGGATTTGTGTTCATTCTTTTTGTCTAGGGGAAAGATGGGTGCCTCACATCACAGAAAGTATAAAGTTAAGGCAGTAGGTGGAAAACCTCCATATCTAAAGGTAATTTCTCTTTAAACACGTGACGTTAATTGAGTCTTGTAGTCTTTGCATGAAAAAGGCATGCAATATGTCCTTTTGCTAGTAGAATGAATCCGTTGGTATTTACGGGAGATGTAAATTGATGCAAGCTAATATCACATGTGAATGATTGGTTGACTGCAATATATTAGGAGCGAATCGATTTTTCCGCTGCCATATTCATACACTGTCAAGTATGTCCTGGCATAATCAATGTTCTTAAAGAATCAACTTCTTCTCGAAAATGTTGCTGATACCTTCCACTTCTCATAGGTGGAATTAATTTTCAAAGCTACATTGCGCCATGCAGCATTAGCTTCGTTGAAATACAAAAAATATTTTTTCCCTATCTTCCCCCAATAAAAAGCAAACACAAACTTCTGTTTTCAATGAGTCAGAGTTATATGAGAGAAGTCGACAGTATGTTCCTAACTCGCTGACAATTCACCATTCCACGTCCTGGACATGGATTTGAATCGGGAAAATTAAACTGTTTTGAATCTCTAAAAGTTTAAATTGCTTCTATTTTCTGGATAATTTGTTGAGCGTGGTGCAGCCTTTATTTGGCTTGTTTGGTTTTGGAGGACCAATTGCCTCTATGCATTTGGGAAGGTACGTTCCAGAGTATTGTAGTTGTAGAAACTGGTAGTCCATTATATTTTGTGGAGGTAATTTACACCTCTTTACCTTTTAACGAGTTACAGGCATGTCGTGATTTCTTCCAAGACTATGCAATCTAAAAGAGTATACATGTTACATCTGAAGAGAGAAGCTCTATTGAGCAGATCTGGTTCTCAACACTCCTGCAAAGTATGCAAGATCACTGATTTCTTCATTGTTGTCATATTTT
Source organism: Eucalyptus marginata (assembly GCA_014182565.1). Taxonomy (NCBI): domain Eukaryota; kingdom Viridiplantae; phylum Streptophyta; class Magnoliopsida; order Myrtales; family Myrtaceae; genus Eucalyptus; species Eucalyptus marginata. Next base: position 41,032,530 of record CM024592.1, on the reverse strand, counting down.
TCTCTCGACTAGACTCCATTATGTTCCATACATAGATTTATTCAATCAGTCATCGTTTTCTTTGTCATTTATTCAGACTGATGGTGGCGTCAGGGTTCCTTTAGAAAATGAAAGTGCCAGAGCACCTCAAGGAAGCTTCACGAAGGTAGACTTCTTTTAATAAATTCTTTCTATCATGGTATTTCAGTGTCAATCGCATTCACTCATTGGACATTTCGCGGTGCATGCGCCACATCTTTTCATTTTATATTTGCAACTAAATTTTTGCCTGTGTTTTTTTTTTTTTTTTTTTTTTTTAATATTTCCTGGGAAGGTTTTACTCAGCTAATCTATACAAACCTGGTAAAAACCATTGTCTAGGATGTTATCTGTCATGCTCTGACCCGGGCATCATCCATTGAAAGCATGTCCTTTTAAGTTACCTCCATTGCTCTATAAATTTGTTTTTTGGCTTGGCCATGGCACAGGACTTGGAAGTAGTCATAGGTCAGCCGTCTTGAGTGACTATTAGGCTCTAGATTCTCTGATTATGCCAGTCGAAGACTTCTCAGGTCATGTCTTTACTTTGTTCTCAAGGCAAAGTCAATCTTCTTGAGGGAATCCTAGGCTTTAGATTGTCTATTATGTCACTTTAATATAGTGGCGATAAAATAGATATTTTTTCGAGATATAGGATTGAAATATTTAAAGAAGACGTTAGGCAATGGGAAGAGATAGGGAGAATTTAAAGTCTATAAGATGTGAGGTGAGTTGAGAAATGAAACACCCTCACAAGGATTATGAAACACATAAACTGGCAGGTACCGTGAGTTAAGACATAATTATTCGAACAGTTTGAAGCTGATAAAGATTGATAGAACACCTCTTCATGCATGTCGGCATCTGTTGATGGGGGAAAGCCTCTACTATGTAGTTTGAAGCAAATATTTTATTTCTTTTGTGTACTGCCTTGGGCATATATATGTAGTTAATGACTTATAAGTATTTTTCTAAATACATTATGCCAGTAAAATTTTCAGGTATTTCTTGATTTGTCACAAGGTGGTAAATATTGTGAATTCTCGATACCTAGACAATTTCATGCATTCTTGCCGTATAAAATCTGTACAGGTTGAGATTTTCAAGCCTAGAATGAAAAACATGAATCTATATCAACTCTCATGCAAGCTGAAGGAAATCTATTTCCCATACGTTCAGGTTTGCTGAAATCATATCTATTTTTGTTTAGGGTTTTGTTAAAGAGTGCCTGCAGGGGAGAAAATATTGGGTACCTTAAAAGTGCCACCGCGTGTCAGTCCACGTCATCCACTTCTTCGTTTCAAACCAGCACGCGCGGGAGGTTCTCTCTCCTCTCTCTACTCTCTCTTCGATAAGCCCTGGCCCACCTCTGTCACGTTCTAACGCTCTCTCTCCTCTCTGTCTCTCTCCCCGTTCTCCGTTCCGTTGTGGGGAGAACAAAATTGCGACGGTAGAGAGGAAAACATAAAGTCCGCTTTGCTCTCTCTCTCCCCCCTTCGACGGCCCTCCACCTCCGCCTCCGCCGGTTGCCTTCGTTGCCCCCGACTCCGACTCCGACGCCGACGCCGACGCCGATGCCGACGCAGCCTCCGCCTCCCTCTTGTGACCTTTGGTCCTCGAAGTTGACGCCGACGCTTTCTCTCTCTTTCGTCCTCGAAGTTGCGCCTCTCTTCCAGCAAAACCGCGATGCCAACGCCTCTCCGCCGGTTGCCTCCATCGCCCCCAACTCCGACGCCGACTTCTCTGCCTCCGCCTCCGCCTACGCACCCAATGCCGATGCCCCTTTGCCTCCCTCTCGCGACCTCCACTCCACTCTCTCCCTCTTTTCTTTGCGGAGCGTCCTTACTGGCCAACCCCGACGCCGACGAACCCCTGCTCTCGCGTTTTGGCCTCCCTCTCTGTGAGCGAAGGTCGCTTTGCTCGCTCTCTCTCTTTCCTCCTTGAGAGGGAGGCGAAGGGGCATCGGCGTTGGGCGGGTAGGCGGAGGCGGAGGCGAGGGAGGCGGAGGCGAGAAGTCGGCGTCGGAGTTGGGGGCGACGGAGACAACCGGCGGAGGGGCGTTGGCGTCGTGGTTTTGCTTGAAGAGAGGCGCGACTTCGAGGACGAAAGAGAGAGAGAAAGCGTTGGCGTCGACTTTGAGGACCAGAGGTCACGAGAGGGAGGCGGAGGCTGCGTCGGAGTCGGAGTCGAGGGCGACGGAGGCAACCAGCGGAGGCGGAGGTGGAGGTGGAGGGCCGTCGAAGGGGGGAGAGAGAGAGCAGAGCGGACTTTATGTTTTCCTCTCTACCTTCGCAATTTTGTTCTCCCGCAACGGAACGGACAACGGGAGAGAGACGAGAGGAGAGAGAAGCGTCAGAACGTGACAGAGGTGGGCCAGGGCTTATCGAAGAGAGAGCAGAGAGAGGAGAGAGAACTTCCCGCGCGCCCCGGTTTGAAATGAAGAAGTGGACGACGTGGACTGACATGCGGTGGCACTTTAAAGGTACCCAATATTTTCTTCCCTGCAGGCACTCTTTAACAAAACCCTAAACAAAAATAGATATGATTTCAGCAAACCTGAACGTATGGGAAATAGATTTCCTTCAGCTTGCATGAGAGTTGATATGGATTCACGTTTTTCATTCTAGGCTTGAAAATCTCAACCTGTACAGATTTTATACGGCAAGAATGCATGAAATTGTCTAGGTATCGAGAATTCACAATATTTACCACCTTGTGACAAATCAAGAAATACCTGAAAATTTTACTGGCAGAATGTATTTAGAATAATACTTATAAGTCATTAACTACATATATATGCCCAAGGCAGTACACAAAAGAAATAAAATATTTGCTTCAAACTACCTAGTAGAGGCTTTCCCCATCAACAGATGCCGACATGCATGAAGAGGTGTTCTATCAATCTTTATCAGCTTCAAACTGTTCGAATAATTATGTCTTAACTCATGATACCTGCCAATTTATGTGTTTCATAATCCTTGTGAGGGTGTTTCATTACTCAACTCACCTCACATCTTATAGACTTTAAATTCTCCCTATCTCTTCCCAAAGGACCTTCTCATTAATATTTATGACTCCAGCCTTCTCCAATATTTGCGGCGTGTATATGAGCCGGTGATTCTGGCATGGCACATAACACAATGGCCAGCAACGTCAATGACGTTACTCCCTCCCAAAACATGACACGTCACTCGTTCATCTTCGAGAAGATGTAATTGCAAGCGTATCCAATAACGACACTAGTTTTTATTATTAGTATTTAATTTTTATTAATTTTTTAATATCAACAAAAATAAAATCGGATCGAGTCAAAGGGCCCAGCCCAGCTAAGCTGATGCGGATCCTCTCGGTCCGGGTTTTTAAGCCCACAACTGCTTTTCTCAACCCAATCTATTCAATCCTAACCCACTTAACACCTAGCCTTATCTCATTTTTCTGCAAAACCCCTCTCCCTCCAAAGCTTGCAATCTCACATCCAATTTCTGAATAACAGAGAAAATAAAGTATGGAAGAGACATACTTGGCCCGATGTTGTTGATAGCGACGAAGACGGGCTAAACCCAACTAAGCTGACGTGGACCCTATCGGTCCGGGTTTTTAAGCCCACAACTGCTTTTCTCGACCCAATCTATTCAATCGTGACCCACTAACACTTAGCCTTATCTTATTTTATTATTTCCTAGATCTCGTTTTTGCAACCCCTCTCCTCCCCCCAAACTTTGTAATCTCACACTCAATTTCTGAAGAATAGAGAAAATAAAGTGCGGAAGAGACATACTTGGCCCGATGTTGTTGATAGCAACGAAGACGGCCGTGCAATTCGCTCCCGCTCCCGCTCCAGTCGTATTTTCATCAAAACTCGATTCATCCTCGCCCTCAACGATCTCCACCTCGACTCCATTTTAGTCTCAATTTCTCTCCTCTCCAGCTCTCTCTCCTTTCCCGCAACCCTCAATCCCATAATAGATCTATTCCCTTGTAATTCCTAGTTGTCACACCTATCAGAAAACCCCGTAAGACATCGACCGAAATTCACTCACCCTCTTTTCTGTTGGGGATTCTGGTGGGTGTTATCCCTAACAGGAAATCCCTTAAGACCGTAATTCCCTCCCCTAACAGAAAAAACTATTGACTCAACACCCGCAAGCATGCATAATGACATCAACAATTTACTAGCGCCACACGAAATTCACTCTTTCGCCAAAGCCTCTTCCTAGATTTAATGCCTATTTAGCAATTTACTTGGTCTATTATGACTCCATGCATACCAAACCAACAAGATCCAATCTTCGGATGGAAAGGACAATGAACTTTATCATGCCACAAGCAAAGAATAGAACATGAAACGAAAAAAAAGACAACAAATTAGTCCCAGACAAACATAACTAGACATATACCGTCATAATAAGTTACCTGTGCAGGTCCGAGCCCATCTTAGGAAAGCTGATGTTATTTCTTCTCTGCTGTTATTTCATTCCCTTCCCATATGGTCTCTACAGGCCCTTCTTCTTCCTCCACATATATTTCTAGGCATCACCATCGTTGCGGTTGTGTTCCTCAAGCTCAACCTGTCAATTCACCATTTGCAAAAGAAAGCCAATGTTATCATCTTTGCTTCATCATAAAATGCAAAACAAAAACAAAATCCACTGGCCTACAATTGCTCGGCAACTTTATCAGAATCCAACATCAAAATTTTTAATCTGTGGGTGGTCCAAAATGCTTAGGATACGTGAACTAAATGAAGGCATCATTGACGGACCTCAAGCCCCTCATCTTGCTCCCATCCCAGGGCAGGACTATTATACATGTTCTTAATTAGCAGCATGCGTGATTTATCAAAATAGGAGTGGGATCTGCTGCATCGCTGACCAAACCAAAGAGATCAAGTCTTTGGATGGAAAGGACAATGAGCTTTATCCTGCCATAACCAAAGAATAGAACATGAAATGGAAAAAGTCAATAGATTAATCCAGAAAAACATAATTAGACATATACTGTCGTAAAAAGCTACTTTTGCAGGTCCGATCCCTTCTTAGGAAAGTTGATGTTATTTCTTCTCTACTATTATTTTGTTCCCTTGTCAGATGATCTCTGCAGGCCCTTCTTCTTCTTCCATATATTACAAAGCATTGCCATCGTCCCGGTTATGCTCCTCATCCTCAACCTGTTAATTGACCATTTATAAAGGAAAGCCAATATTATTATCTTTGCTTAATCATACTAAAAAATCAACGAAAACACAATTCATCGGCAACTTTATCAAAATCCAGCATCAAAATTTTTAATGTGACGGCACACCCAGAAAGTAAATATGATTCAGATCCTCAAAACTTTTTATTTTTATATAGATTCGAAAGTTATGAAGGGTTGTCTTTTGGTGGGAATTATGGACCTTGTTCAATTCTTTGGCATTAATTGTTGCTGCAAAAAATCAGCAAAGAGAACTTCCGTAGCCTTAGTTACAAAAAAATATATATGTTTCCATTTATATATTGAAAGGACTGCTGCAAGGAAAAGCAAAAATAGGGGTCTTTCAATTAGATGCAGAAGACGACCAAGAAGAAGAAGAAGAAGAAGAAGAAGAAGAAGAAAAGAAGGGCCTGTAGAGATCATCTGGCAAGGGAACGAAATAACAGTAGAGAAGAAATAACATCAACTTTCCTAAGAAGGGATTAGACCTGCAAAAGTAGCTTTTTACGACAGTATATGTCTAATTATGTTTTTTCTGGATTAATCTATTGACTTTGTCCTTTCCATCCGAAGACTTGATCTCTTTGGTTTGGTCAACGATGTAACAGATCCCACTCCTATTCTGATAAATCACGCATGCTACTAATTAAGAACATGTATAATATTCCTGCCCTGGGATGGGAGCAAGATGAGGGGCTTGAGGTCCGTCAATGATGCCTTCATTTAGTTCACGTATCTTGAGCATTTTGGACCACCGACAGATTAAAAATTTTGATGTTGGATTCTGATAAAGTTGCCGAGCAATTGTAGGCTAGTGGATTTTGTTTTTGTTTTGTATTTTATGATGAAGCAAAGATGATTACATTGGCTTTCTTTTGCAAATGGTGAATTGACAGGTTGAGCATGAGGAGCACAACCGGGACAATGGTGATGCCTAGGAATATATGTGGAGGAAGAAGAAGGGCCTGCAGAAACCATCTGGGAAGGGAATGAAATAACAGCAGAAAAGAAATAACATCAGCTTTCCTAAGATGGGCTCGGACCTGCACAGGTAACTTATTATGACGGTATATGTCTAGTTATGTTTGTCTGGTACTAATTTGTTGTCTTTTTTTGTTTCATGTTCTATTCTTTGCTTGTGGCATGATAAAGTTCATTGTCCTTTCCATCCGAAGACTGGATCTTGTTGGTTGGTATGCATGGAGTCACAATAGACCAAGTAAATTGCTAAATAGGCATTAAATCTGGGAAGAGGCTTTGGCGAAAGAGTGAATTTCGTGTGGCGCTGGTAAATTGTTGGTAAAGTTCATTGTTCTTCTCACTTCCCCGAATTCCTAGTAGGGACTTTCTCAACATTGGCCCTTTCACAAATAAGTACGAACTAACGGGAAGGGATATCGTTCCCAGGGGCCAAGGTGGAAGAAGCCCACATTGGCCAAGTGTACAATCTTAAAAATCTGCAAAACGATGTTAATCGCCAGGATCAAGTGATGACAAATCTGTTCATAATCAAGTGAACCGTATACAAAGATCATAAAAATTGGACAAGAAGGTACGACAATTCTCCTAGGGGCCATGTCCAGTGCCAAGTACACCCAAAAGTAGCACGAAGCAGAGGTTGCCCTTGTGAAGGATGAAGGGAGTAGATCCCAGAAAATATATAATTTGGACAACCAAGACGTAAATGATAATAAAAAGAAGACTTGTAAGTCCAAATTGACAGGAAAACAACATCATTCAAACAGTTAGCAAGTATTCAACTATACTTGCAAATGATAGATGAATCCTTAAATATAAATTGGATTTCAAGCTATAAAATGATGGTTTAAACTGCATAATACTGCACTGATTTGTTGCACCATAAGTATCTCTCTATTTTGCTAAGCCACTAAGATACAGATTTTGTGACATTCCAGATTTTTAGTCATGTTTTCTACTGAATAAATCGGGCTTTTCATTGACGAGTTTATAGGGCTGTTCTCAGAGTTGATCACTCTCAAGATAACTAGATTATCCACGGAAGCCATTAAGGAATTTTACGGCAATAGACTTGAGAATTCGACCAGAAATCGACTTCTCGACCGTGCTCATCTTTAGACGCCATTTCGGCACAGTATAAAATCAATTTGAAATTAGAGATAGGTCTGTTCGACTGAGATGTGTGGCCAATCGTGGGTGACTTCACTAAATTGGAAAATTCTCGTCGACCGGCACTAATATGATTTTACTGTCAGTTTTGGTACCCTTATGTCTATAATTGAATCCTCGAAATTTTCACTACAATCGAGAGTCGTCAATGAGTCGAGTGGGTTCATTGTGGCTCGAAGAAAATCGACCATGGGTCATTTGTATTAAAAATTTCTGAAAGTTACTTGGTAGTGTAGGTCATGCTAAAAACGCGCCAAATGGAAATTAATCGCAAATTCGAGCCCAATTTCAGAAATTGAAGATTTTATCATGTCACAATAAATTCTAGGAACATCGACTCATCCTCCGAAGATTTTTCAGAGATTCCAAGATTTTTATGGAAAATCGTTTCGGACGTCACAGAAATTAACGAAAATTCAGAAGGGCCAAATTGAATGGAATTTTGACTTCCAAGCCGAGCCTTTGAGTGTCAGAGATTTATAGAAAATTGCACGGGATTTTCTTCATCGAAATTGGACCTCAATTTGGGAAATTGAGTGAAGAAATTAATCCTAAAGCGGTAAATTCGGATCTTAAGATGGGGGTGTGCAACATGGGTATCAATTTGGATAATTGTGGATTTATACTTCAAAAAAATAATTGGGGGACAATAAAGGATAAACATGAAGACTTTAGAGACCAATTCATGATTAATTTAAGATATTTGCTTGACTATTCTTCAACCCTCATCCACGGCTTCCTCTACACGCCTCAACCCTCCTTCATTCTTCGTGCGCCTTCCCTTTTGTCGCAGCTTCTATTTTACTTTCATCTTCCTTCATTTCATCCCTCCATCCACCGCTTCGCTTCTTTGCCACTGAAGACCGACACTTCTCCGCCACGTTCCAGTCAAAAGCCAGCGTTCTCTTCACCAAGGTTGACTGAGACAACCCCATCAATCCACTCTATTGTCCATCGAAGAAATCTTCACTCATCCGCCAGCCCTGCTTCCTTCCGTCGCCAGCTGCACCGAATCGAAGACCAAGGAGCAACTTCACCGAACTCCTTTCCCCTGCATATTTTCTCTGACGTGGCCCGCTAATCGAGCAAGCTTAGTCCATGCAGCTCTCCATTGAAGACTTTCGATTTATTGACTGAGCAGCATCCATGAAGCAACGAAGACCGAAGCCACGAAGCAGCTCGCCCTCTCTCCACTTCGGTTTGTCCCCTTTGCCATGTGTCTTGTGTTAGTCCACCCAATGTCAGTGAACAGCTTCATCTTCGCTGCTTCATGCGCCTTCGTGTCTCCTCTGCAGCCACGGGTCAACCAGCGAAGCCTTCTCATTCAGGTTGTTGACTGAAGTCACTGCTGCTTCCTTCGCAGGCCGCGCCAGCCCACGTTGCTACTGCTACCGTCCAAGTCCACGAGAAACCCATCCTCGCAAGGAGCAGTGCAGCCCTGAAACTGAGCCCATCAACTTCAATTTCCAACTTCAGCCCAAGGTAGTTCAATTCAATTGAAGCCTACAGTTGGGCCCGTGTCTTCAACATCCATCAAGCCCAACGAAATCTTCAAGAGTCCAGCAGCCCACCTCGCAAGCCCATTTTTTGAGGCCCAATTCCAGCAAGTCCACTGAAGCCCGCGTGTTTTCTGCATGCCCAATTCAGCAGCCAAGCCTGCAAAGTCAGCCTGTTTCGGGCCCGGCCCAATTCAAAAGCAAATCTTAGATTTGGGTTGAGATTTGTTGGGCCAAGTTTAGGCTTGGTCCAAGCCCGTGGGTGTTGTCACGAGCCCAAGTTCGTCGCCGTTGCGCCGTCGTCTCGGTGAAGCGGCCTTCACATTTAATCATGTGAGTTTTACTCACTAATGCTTTCTTAGTTTGTTAATTATGTTTAAAGGTTGATTAGATTTAATTAAGTGCAATTAGGTGGTTAGATTAGAGTAGATTAGTGATTATTAGATCATTGTGATGCATGTTAGGCTTTTGACTAGTGTAATTAGCTAGAATATAGCCTATATTATTTATTGAATGCATCTTGGGATTTTTTCCGACCCTTATCGGGCTTTAATTAGGCATTACGGGCCTAAATTGGATTTTTAGTATTTATTTATTAATTTTCGAAATTAATTAATTATTTATTTATTTATTTATTTTTCAGAAATTAGGCAAGGATAGTCGACCGACCGATTTTTATGCGGTGTCGTGGTGCAGTCCGTTTATTTATTCGAGCTCTACGTTGCGTGGAATTGAATTAATTGTGATAATTTGATGAATTATTCTTAAATTGATTGAAATTGAGTGCAATTGAATGATTGATTGGTGGATGACCGAGTATGATTATTTAGCATTTATGATGCTTTGATGAGTTGTAAAGTGGGAGAGAATCGTGAGAGTGAATTGAGAATACTCTTGATTGAGATTAATTAGGTACGAGGTATAGACATACGTGGTTCGGTGATAAGGAAATTACTGGTGAAAACGGCGCCTTAAAGAACGCACAAGTGTTGTCTATTACCTGCATTAGTATAGACATATGTGGTTCGGTGATAAGGAAATCATTGGTGAAAACGACGCCTTAAAGAACGCACGAGTGCTGTCTACTACATGCATCATTATGGACATACGTGGTTCGGTGATTAAGGATATCACTGGTGAAAACGGCACCTTAAAGAACGCACGAGTGTTGTCCATTACATACGTCACCTTGGCGAAAACGACGCCCGAAAGCATTATTGTAGCTCTGTGACTGAGTATACAATTGGAAGTTATATCATGAGGAGTGAAATGACCTAGAAATGGTCCGATTGACATGTAATCGACTAGGCCGATTGATTATTGCTTGATCTAATGTCGTGAATTGATTGATTGAATTGAAATGACTAGGAAAGGTCATGTTGACATGTAACCGACTAAGTCAATTGATCGAAATATCGATCTGTGATTGCTTAGGTGCCTATTGAACTATGCTAATATGCAGGTGGAATCTGAGGCCAAGATAAGTCCTATGACTCGTGAGTGCTTAGGCAGCTCGGTTAGCATATTGGTTTACTAATTGAGTCTTAGGGGGTAGAACTTGCTGAGACGTGGTCTCAGTGGTTATTGTATAACCATTTCAGGTTCTTGATGAGGAGCTTGAAGGAGGAGGAACCTGAGGAGGAGAACCCTGATGTGAAACCCGAAGAGGAGGAAGATTTTGAAGAAGAGAATAATCATGAGGAGGATCCTGAATACGACCCGGATGAGGACTGAGATTCCATCCTCTTTTGTGAACCCTGTATATGTGTGAATAGAGTAAGACTAGAAAGTTGTGAATAGTTTTGTGAAGTACTTGAGTTATGCTCTGTATAAAAGTATGGTTACGAATTTCAATATGAAAAATATGGCTTGCTTTTCTATCCCATTATTTTATTGTCTAGGAATTTATAATTGCTTTTGCATGTGCTATTAAAAACGAAAGGGTCGGTGATACATAGTCTTGGGATATCGTATTTTAAAATCGACCAAGTAGAAGGATGTGTGCGTGCCTGAGGATCGAGGCGTGACAGGTTTGAGTCAACAATTGAAAAACCTACCCCATCCATTTCTCCAACATGAACTTCCACATTTTTTTCCAGGCAATAGGGAGTGGGATGGTTACTTCACTGATTATCGAGCTTCAGCACACCTCCCTAAGTGAAATACCAACCCGGCAACAGAAGGGCATTAAGCAAGTGGATGCATTGTCTCATGCCAAGCAAACAAGTGGACCACAGTGGAGCCAACCCAACCGGAGTATACTAAAGTTACGTGGATCCTACATCCATGCGCATGGCAGGGACTAGAATATGCTTATGTTAACTAATAGGTAGTCATGAGAACCGGCACAAATCACGCTCAACATGAAAAATAAAGTTGAAAATGATCCATCAAAGAGAAACCTTATACTAGGATGAAATGGAGACGACCAAATACGAACGCAAAATATATCGATTGCTATTTTGCAGTAACTTCCATGCAGAACTCGCAGGAACTGGAAGCTTATTTAGGGGAATGTTGAATTTTACCTGCTCAGGCGGTCTAGTCAACGTAAGTGGATCAGACCCATTAGCGGACACACCAGATCCTGATGGAATATCTCTAAGGATGCCACTTCTTCATAGGAGAAGCAATGTTTTAGCTCCTGATGGGAGCCACTTGAACGAGTTGAAACCAGCGGGTCAATCGCTGCGTACAGCATAGATCAACATTAGAACAAACTGAGTATAACAAGTGGAAGAAAAAGATAGTCACTGAGCTAAATGTGCGCACCATCATAATTCTTTCCAACAATTGACCGATTAATTCTTTCGCCTGTCAGTTTCTATTCTACAAGGAAAGTATTGACCCCTTCTAGAGTATTTAAGGGCAAAGGACTTAACATATGCATGCTTGATCAGAGTATCAACTAGCATCAAATTAGTATGCTTGCCCTCAAATTTAGGTAACTTCCCTCAGAAAGGGACTGAGTTGGTGTGGGCAACGGTTGTATGAGGAGTGAGGGATACGGTTGTATGAGGAGTGAGGGATATTTTTATCTTTTAGCAAATGTCAATATCTGACACAAAGGTGCATTCTGACTTCTTCAAGCCAAAAACTTCCAAGTGACTAACTATAGCGAAAGAGCGAAATAGTTGACTGTAGTTGTTGGTTGTAGTTGTCTCTAGTTTTTTCCCTAAGTAATGTTCAGCTTAGAGTTTGAAATGACTTTTTATCAAATGGCCAGGATCACTGGAAACTATAAACTTGGGTATAATCAAAGAAGAACAAGTCATAGCTCTTGAGATACACTGACAAATCACAATGAGTGCATCGAAAGGTCATGAGTGCATCGGTTGAGAGTGAGACCAAATGACATTGATGTCTTATTGCCTAATATGAGTTGTAAATGACATTCCATGAATATCCATTGCCTTTTGACAGTATGATGATGGTCAAATCTCATGTTATGCTTGGAAAGAACTTGCAATTTGCACTCACACTATTATCCTAACTCCCAATGATGGATGTGGGAAAATTATCCCTTACTTTCCAGGCGTCCATTTGTCTATAGATCAGGCTGTCTCTAGCAACTTTCCTGCGAAGAGTGAGGGCAGTGAAAGGGCTGGGCCTCCTTTGGATGACTGAACTCTGTTCACCTGTTTCATAGCTCCTTTAGATAATATTTATAAGGCCTTGAGCCCAAAATTTTCAATTGGAATTAACGGGGATGCTATGATAATGGGTTCTACCTAAAGCTAAGGCATGAGTATATAAAAAACATCAACAACTTTTTGAAGCAAGGGTCAAAGAGATGCTTAGGTGTACCTGTTGGCTGGTGTATAGATTATGATATATTGATATAGGATTGCTGCATAATTTCTTTAGTCTTCAGGACTAGCATGACTGACGAGATTGAGTGTTTCTCTATCAGCGACGCCTTCCCCTTCTATATTCACTGATCCGTTTGAGAGGATAGTTTAAATTCTTGACATTTGACGAGATGGCCTATATCCCCCTCCCCCACATCATGGACTAATTCTATACCCTCAACTCTACTAAACTTGATCCAACCTCAATCAGTGCACTTGCGTTCTCAAGTATAAGGTGCTCAAGCCACTCAGATTCCGTGTGGTGCACTAACTTCTACCGTGCTCCCTATGACGCATGTAACATACTCCATCGAATATCAACCAAGCCACCTCCCTCCTTGTTTCCAATCCTCTGTACTGCACACTGCGCCAAATTTCAGTGGTCAATACCTAAATCACAAGTACTTTCATAATCCACAATATAGAATTAGCAAAAGGAACACAGCCACCTTCACCAAAACCATACCAAGCAATTACCAAGGTATGCCAAGTCTGTAACACATAAACAGGCGCTAGCTTCTCAATTGCCTCTTTCGACATTTGGGGGTCTGAGCCCATCTTAGGAAAGCCAATGTTATTTCATCTTTGCAGGCCCTTCTTCTTCTTCTTCCACATATTCCCAGGCATCACATCGTCCCGGTTATGCTCCTCGTCCTCAACTTGTCAATCGACCATTTACAAAAGAAAGTCAATGTTATCATATTTGCTTAATCACACTAAAATATAAACAAAAACACAATCCAGCGCCCACGATTGCTTGGCAACTTTATCAGATTCCAACATCAAAATGTTTAATGTGACATTCGGGCCCCAATGGTCGGGCCAGGGTGCCCAACCGCACCCTCCCCAAGGCTCTCAGCGAGAGCTCGTGGATGCCACCACCATTGCTCGGGGAAGTCGTCGACCTAGAGGCTGAATAGACGACGGAGGATGGAGACGAGGGTTCCCTTCTCCGTCCCAAAGAACAGCTTTTGCATTCTCCGTGTATGCGGACTCAGCGAAGGATACGGTGGGGAGTGCGTCGGACGCCCAATGAAACCCTACCTTTGGGTTTCAGCTTTTCACTGCTCTCGACTCATCACCCAAATACTCGTTTTGAAGTTGGTTGCCTTGATCAAATGGACAGGCTGCATGGATAAACGAACTTACATATTGAACTGGCAAAACATCTTTGAGTGACATGGGGTCGGCATTGGCAAGTCTGGTCCATATTGATTGAGCCATTAGACTTGGAACCACCGAGTCCAATATCTCTACGCAAATCTTGGAAAAAAGAAGTCATTATTTTTCCATAAAATGTCATCCAAAATGCAAAATGATTAATAAAAATGCTTTTTTAACTATGCAACCCAACTTGTTTCATTCATAGAGTACAGCTACAAAGAAATTATATAGTTATAGCCTATCTAAGTTTTTTCTTCATACAATAAATTATGTTAGTCGTTACTTGTGAGTAAAGTTTACTTGTACTTGTATTAAATTATATCATGAAACTTTGGGAGCCACTCCCTTTATCACTTTAGCTTAGTGGATGTGACAATTGACATACATTTATGGAGATTAGTCATGCTGAACATGCAAACGCCTTAATGGGGGTTGTCATGATTTCAATGAATTCGAGAGACTTACGAATGGCAAAGTCATGTTATGTAACACAGGATTCATAAGATTTACCGACATAGATGATGCTGGAAATTTCACTCAAGCTTTATTAAATACCATGTCCAAAGTGAAATGAGACTGAGCCCCTTTTAAACCAAAAATTAAAATTAAAATTAAACTCATATGAAAAGATTAAAAACTTTGTAAGCTTGTTTACTAGCATTCAAGCTTATTAGCTGCTAACACTACACATGCTGAGCCTAAGAAGTACCATGGTGGTTTCTAAATGCTTTTTCTCCCTCTTCTTCTTCAAAACATGCCCACAATTGCCATCAATCGATTAGATCGATTGGTTGCATTTTGGGGATCGACCCACCAGCAGCCACAACTTCTTGCTCCAGCTGCAATTCAAGTTCAAAACAAGCCAACGAATATATTGAAATTTACCTGTCTTTGAAGTAGATCAGTTGACAGGAATCATCAAAAGATATGTCTATACCCACCTCGAAAAGAGCTTCGAGCTTGCTTTTCACAAGGACGAATTCTTGTTTCATTTGTTGCAGATATCTCAGGCACCTGTAACGGAAGTAATCTCTTTCCTCTTGATCTTAGGGTTTCATAAGATCATTCTGTTCCTATGATCCTAACAATGTTTACTGCTAAACAATTTGATAAGTTTTATCGGGAAAACAAAAGGCAGATAACTTCACATTCACAAAGAAAAGATATCGGCAAAAACTCACCCACGAATGTTTTCCTCCGGACAGAAGTCCTGAAAGGCTATGCAGGCATTCCTAACTCTCGGTGCTCCTATGCTGTAAACCAAAGGCATCGACTTTCTCATTAACACGTACCTTACTGTCTCTACTATCCAAAGCTCAATATTTTAACTTTTCTAATGGAATGCTACTCTTAGGAAAAGTAATTAAGTGAATTCTTCCAGAAAAGCTCCTTTTAAAAAAAAAAGATGAATGAATAAAAGTTGACTCATTCATTTGCAGAAAGGAGGGAACTTTATCTACACCTGCAACTGCTGCCCTTCATCTTCTGTGCTTGAGCTTGTGCCTTTTTGAAGTCCACATTTTGCTGAGTTCTATATTTTGGAGAGAGAGATTAATGAACATTTCACAGGATAAGCAAACAAAAATGTCCCAGGAATGATGAAGAGATAAAGAACAGAGCATCAAGAAACGGGAGCGAATAGGGGAAAAATATAAATAAGATGGCTGGTGTGTTTACAGATCTCTGGAGAGATCATCGAGCAGCTTCTCAGAATCAGCGAGGAAAAGATACACCACTTCCACTACAAATTCTGGGTTGCTCTCATCTTGCAGTTCATGAAGTTCCAAGTACTGAGAATCCAGAATCCCCTACTCTCACCCAGAAGGCCAAATAAGAGCACATCACAAAGCAAAAAAATAAAAAATAATCGACAGATGAACATGTTGCAATAGCAGAGAGAGAGAACCATTGGAGATTTCGCATGAATTTGTGTGATTCTTACCTCCTTGAACAGGGCGTTCTTGTAATCAGCCAACCTCTTCTGCATTTGTACCAGATCTGCATCCATGCTCTGATCTGTTAGTTTTCTCACCCCCTCAAACAAACACGAACTCACACAGAACAAGACAAGACAGATCACTAGTTGGTGGCTTTAAATAAAGAAACAGAGAAACCTTTTCCAGAACCTGTGGAAGAACAGTTCAAATGGAGGCTATAAATGCTAAAGTATCCCTCAAAGTTAGTTTACATAGTATGTTTTGAAAGATTTCGTGGGATCCTTGCAACTGCTTTAAAAGACTAAGCATTTCGTGGGATCCTTGCAACTGCTTTAAAAGACTACGTTGTTACAAAACTCCTAATACTCCTGTTCACGTGGCCTAGTACTAAATATGGATGAATGAGTAATTTAAGATTTAAATATTAAAACAGTCTTTGATTTGTGCTTTTATTGTTGTTTTTTGAATTGCTGCGGGTCTCCTCGCCTTTTGTCTGCGGGCCACCCACTCACTTGACCTAAAAATGACAAAAAACACTAGAAAACCTTAAAATAACATCAAAGCATTTATACATTTGCATATATATTATATGTCCCAAAGCGAGTTTACAACTTCCCTACAATGATATGGCTATTGATACAAACGCAATATAGAGAAAAGTATAATGATTATTTACTATATCATGTATGAAGAAAATCCATGTCCTATGAAATCACTAAATCTTCAAGGATTAGAAAATTCTTATAAAGGAGGATACTAAAAATTGTAAACGAGGGACTTGCAGAAAATGGAAATGTACCGGTATAGAGAATAGAATTTAGAGGGAAAAGGGTGGGCTTATTTGTGGGGTTTAGAAAGGGAGATAGTCGATATCACGGAAATTGTTTAAATTACTATTAGACTTTCAATTAAGTTGATTAGAACTTTTTTCTTAGAGGCTGAATAGAATTTCCTTCATTTCTCGTAGATTAGATAAAACAAGAGCGCTTACATGTGTCAAATAGGGGAAATGAAAGTAGCCGAGTGTTTGTTGAGGAGGAAGGGGCACATAAAAGTGAGTGATGTCCAAAATAAATCATTCTACTCGAAAGAGGCAATAAACAGAAAATGGTCGAAATTGATAAGTGATAACGCCATCAAATTTTTCCACTAAAGAGTAGAGATGTGCATAAGCTCATTGCACAACCCGTTTTTGCTTTGAAAGTTCTAATGTATATCGCGCCGTTTGAGTACTAGCTAGCACTATGTGTGACACTACATCTCTCAAATTACATATCTAGTCAGACATTGCTTGTGAAGTGATACTCAACTAAAAACCTACTCTAAAATAGTCATCATCCAAAATTTGGAACAACATAACCCAATATCTTTACGCAATCCTTCAGTGTCATGAATTTCCATAAGATGTCACCTAATCTGCAAAACGATTAAAAGAAATGGTTTTATGACTGCATGTTTCATTAAGAGAGTACGGCTTAAGCAAATTTTATAAAATTATAGGCTACATGATTTTTTCTTTATCCAAGTCGCCTTTTCAAAGTTTACATCTAGCTGTAATAAATAATATCATAAAACCTCTCGGGTCACTCTTGAAATAAGTGACGTGAAACTTCACGTTCATTTATGGAGATTGGTCATGCGGACAATATGGCCGAGAAGTGCAAATAGGGGTGAGCATGGCTTCAATAAATTTGAAAGGTTTACGAATGCCAAAGTCATGTTATCATGCATAGGATTTATACAATCTACAAACTTTGGTGATGCTGAAATTTACTCAAAGCTTTATAAAATACCATTTCTAGAGAGACGTAATTTCTTCATACTGTTTGGATCATATGAAAAACTAAAAACCTTTTAAGCTTGATTACTAGCATTCAACGTTAGTAGTTACTAACATTGCATGTTCCAGCAAAAGAAATTTAAAAACCACTATGTATGCCGAGCCTAGGTATCAATGCAATCAGAGGCGCGGTCGCGCTATTGGGGTCGTCCCACCAGCAGCCGCAATTTGTTGCTCTAGCTGAAATTCAAGTTCAAAACAAGCCAGCGAATATCAGAATGATTCACAAAAGTAGATTCATAGATTACCAGTCTTTGAAGTAGATCAGTAGAAAGAAACCATTAAAACGAATGTCTCTGTATCCACGTTGAAAAGAGTTTCGAGCTTGCTTTTCACAAGGAGGAATTCGTGTCTCATGTGTTCCAGACATCTCAGGTACCTGCAACAAAAAATTACTCTCTTGCCTCATTATCTTGAGGTCCCATGATAGGGAGATAACTTCGCATTCATAAACAAAAGATTTGGGGAAAAACTCACACAGGAATGTTTGTCTCCTGACATGTGTTGCGGAAGTGGCGGAAGGCTATGCAGGCATTCTTAAGTCTCGGTGCTCCAATGCTGTCAATCAAAGTCATCGACTTTCTCATCAAAAACTGTCTCAAAGCTTAAGATTTCACCTTTGCAAATGAAATGCCACTCTCAGGAAAAGCAATTACAGAAAGTGACATTCTTCCAGGAAAAAAGCTTTCTTTAGAGAAAAAAATAAACTATAAAATTTGACGCATTCATTTGAAGAAAGAAGGAAACTTTATTTATACCTACGACTTTGGCCCTCTAACCGGTCCACATGAACATCGACCCGTTGGAAGTCCACATTTTGCTGAGTTCTATATTGGGCGGGAGAGAGAGTGATTAGTGAAGTTTTCACCGAATGATGCAAACTGAAAAAACCCAGGAATGCTGAAGAAATAATGAAGAGCAGCATCAATGAATGGATCAAACAAGGAGAAAAGTAAGATGGCTGGTGCGTTTACAGTTCTCTGGACAGATCGTTGAGCAGCTGCTCAGCATCAGTGAAGAAAAGAGACGCCACTTCCACTACTAAATTTGGGTTGCTCTCATCTTGCAGGTCCAGAAGCTGTAAGTACTGAGAATCCAAGATCCCCTACTCTCACCCAAAGGCAAACAAACAAAGCACAAAGCATAAAAAGAACATTGATGGGTCAACCTAAAGAATGAGCAGAAAGAAAGAGACAGAGCCACTTAGGGGAGTGCATGACAACTTCTGATTTTGTTCTAGAAATAATTTTTCTATTCCAGACTTGTTTCTGGAATAAAAATCCGTTTGATAAAATTATTTCATTTTTCTATTTCTAAAATAGATTTTGGTTCCAGAAATAGGTTTGGAATAGAAATCAAAAGTAAGAATTTTCTACTTCTCTATTTCTGGAACAGAAATGAGAAATAAAAATTATTTTCATCATTCGTCAATCGGTTCTTCATCCATCGCCACCGACCACCGTCCGTCAGTCGCCCATCGGCTGCCGGCCCTGCTACCGCCGGTCGTTGGCCCCCGCCACCACTAGTCCCCAAATTTAGGGTTTCATCCATTAACTTTTTAAACGTGTTGACTTGTGATCATGCAACTGGTGCAACGAAGAAGTGGGGAAATATATCTTCTGTTGATAGTTTTTGTTGGATTGCTGCGGGTCTCCTCTCTTTCTGTCTGCGCGCCAACACTGGCTTGACCTAAAACATGACAGACATAAGAAAACTTCAAAATAACATCAAAGCATCTGCCTATGCGTATATATGTTATATGTCCCAAAGAAAGTTTACCCACTTCCCGTACAAAGATATGAATATTGATACAATCGCAATGTAGGGAAAAGTGGAATGTTTATATAGTGCATTATGTATGAAGAAAATTCAGGTCTCAAGAAATCATCAAATCTTCAATATTTAGAACATTCCTATGAAGGAGGATCTAAAAAATTGTAACACGAGGTGACTAACAGAAAATGCATATTGATACAAATGCAATGTATAGAAAATAATAATGATTGTTTAGTATATTATGTATTGAAAAAATTTTGTCTTATGAAATCACTAAATCTTCAAAAATTAGAAAATCCCTAAAAAGGAGGATCTAAAAATTGGGGACAATTGTCCAAAAAGTCCTAAACCTATTGCAGTTTTACCAATTCAGTCATAAACCTTTCAATCTTGCCGATTGAGTCCTAAACCTTTTGTCAGTTTGCCAATTGAGTCCATTCGGCCAATTTTGGCCGGAAAATGCTGGACGTGGACGCCGGCGGTGCCACGTAGGGGCTGTCGGCGCGACATGGACAATTTTTAATAATATTTTAATATTTAAAAAAAATTGATTTTTTTAATATTTTCTATTTTTTCCCTTTCTTTTTTTTTTTTTTTTTTTGGCTTTCCCCTTGCCCTTTTCCGGTGGCCGGCCACCGGCCACGGCGACGGCCAGCCACCGGCCGAGCGACGGCGACGCAGGGCGAGGCCGGCCTAGCCCGGCGGAGGGCCGGCCTCGCCAGATCTAGCGAGGGGAGCCCTCGCGGGCTCGCCCTCGCCCGGGCGAGCGTCGGCCTCGCCTTTGGCCGGGCGGGCGACGGCTGGCCACCGGCCACGGAGTCGACGCCCGGCCGGCCGGGGCGAGGGCCGGCCTCGCCAGTCCCAGTGCAGGGCGAGGCCGACGCTCGCCTAGGCGAGGGCGAGCCTCGGCGAGGCTCCCCTCGCGGATCCGGCGAGGCCAAGGCTAGCCTCGCCCGCCACGAGGCGAGGCCGGCCGGGTGACGGCGACGGCCCGGGCGAGGCGCCCGGCCCTAGCCGCCGAGCGGCGAGGGGAGCCCTCGCCGGGGCTCGCCCTCGCCCAGGCGAGCGTCGGCCTCACCCATACCAGATCTAGCGAGGCCGGCCCTCGCCCCTGGCCGGCCGGGCGTCGGCCTGTGGCCGGTGGCCAGCCGTCGCCCGCCCGGCCAGAGGCGAGGCCGACGCCGCCCGGGCGAGGGCGAGCCCGGCGAGGGCTCCCCTCGCCGAGATCCGGGCGAGGCCGTCCTCGCTGGGGCGGGCGGCCTCACCCCGCGTCGCCGTCGCCCCGCCGGCCCGGCTGTGGCGTGCGAGGCCGGCCCGGCGGGCTATGGCCGGTGGCCGGCCGTCGCCGTGTGGCCGGTGGCCGGCCACCGGAAAAGGGCAAGGGAAAAGCCAAAAAAAAAAAATAAATAAATAAAAAATAAATAAAAAGAGGGAAAAATAGAAAATATTAAAAAAATCAAAAAAATTAAAATTATTAAAATATTATTAAAAATTGTCCACGTCAACGCCGGCAGTCCTACGTGGCACCGTCAGCGTCCATGTCAGCATTTTTCGGCCAAAATTGGCCGGATGGACTCAATTGGCAAACTGACAAAAGGTTTAGGACTCAATCGGCAAGATTAAAAGGTTTAGGACTGAATTGGCAAAACTGCAATAGGTTTAGGACTTTTTGGACAATTCTCCCAAAAAATTGTAAAACAAAGGACTTATAGATAATGAAATTGTTTATTGACTGGCTTAGAGGAGAGAATTTAGAGTGAGAAGGATGGGCTTATTTGTGGGGCTCAAAAAAGGAATCAGTTGAGATTGCAGAAAATTTTAAATTAGAATAAAAATTTTAATTAAGTAGATTAGAACTTTTTGGACTTTCCCATAAGATAATTTTAATGTGGCCGATTTTTCTTTGCAATCAGTTGCTGTAGGAACAAAGAATCAAATTATCAGTTTATCTATTCCTTTTTCAAATTAAGGGTGTCAAATGGAATTTCTTTCATTGAGGAAAACCTGCATGACTAGTTTTTTTTTTTTTTTTTTTTTTTTTAATTTCTACTAGATTAGATAAACAAGGGCGCCTACTTGTGTTAAAAAGGGGAGAGAAAATAACTGAGTGTTTGCTGAGGAAGAAGGGGCACAAAAAAGTAAGTGATGTCCAATTATGATAATGACCGACAAAAAAAGAAGAAAAGAATCATGAGGGAGCTTAGGCAATAGATAGAAAATGATCGCAATTGATGAGTGATAATGCCATCAAGTTTTTTCACTGAAGAGTAGAGATGTGGATAAGTACATTGTACAACCTATTTGCTCTTTCAAATTACATATCTGGTAAGGCATTGCTTATGGAGTGAAACTCAAGTAAAAAACTCAAGTAAAAACCTACTCTGAAATAGTCATCGAGTCCATGTTAATTGAGCATTTGAACTTGGAACAGTTGAATGCAATATCTTTATCCAATCCTTTGGAAAATGTCATAATTTTTCCATAAGATGTCATCTAATATGCAAAACGATTAAAAGAAATGCTTCTATAAATATGCAACCTAGCTTGTTTCATTGAAAGAGTTTAGCTAAAAATATTAAATCTTTTACTATAGGCTACGTGATTTTTTTCTTTACAAAAGCCACCTTTTCAATCAATGGTTCGCAAAATTAGTTGTCACTTGTTAGCAAACTTTACATCTAGCCATAATAAATTATATCACGAGAATCGAGAGTCACTCCGTTTATCACTCGAATTAAGTGATTGGGATAGTTGACATGCATGTATAGGGATTGGTCATGTTGAAAATGCAAACACTCAAGTCGTCAAATGTACCGATTATAGCCAAAAAACAAAAATGAGGTTTGGCATGGCTTCAATGAATTTAAGAGGTTTACGAATGCCAAAGTCATCTTATCTAACATAGATTTCAAATCATCCACGGACTTCGAAAATGTTGAAAATCTTCACACAAGATTTATCAAATAGCTTTTCGAAAGTGACCGTAAACTTTTCTATGCTATTTGGATTATTTATAAAAATTAAATACCCCATAAACTTGTTTACTAGCGTTCAAGCTTAGTAAGTTACTAAGCTAACACAACGACCTAAGAGGGAAAAAAAAAAGTTACTAACATGACGCATGCTGAGGCTAAGTTTAATAGTATCTCCTATACGCTTCTTCCTCTTTATCTTCTTCAAAACATGCCATCTTTGCCATCAAAAGCTCGGTTGCAGTTTCGGGATCGATCCACCAGAAGCCACAATCTGTTGCTCCAGCTGCAATTCAAGTTCAAAACGAGCCAAACCAATATCAGAACGATTCACGAAAATACGTGGAAAATTTACCAGTCGTTGAAGCAGATCGGGGGAAAGAGATCATGGAAACGAATTTCTCTGTACCCACATTGAAAAGAGCTTCGAGCTTGCTTTTCACAAGGAAGAACTCTTGTCTCATTTGTTCCAGACACTGCAGGCACCTGCAACGAAAATTGATCTCTCCCCTCATGATCTTGAGGTTTCATAAGCCCATTCTGCTCCCACTTTCCTAATACTATTTATGGCTAAACAATCTGATACTTCTTATCAGGAAAAGAAACGGCACAATTGATTTGGGGGAAAAACTCACCCGGGAATGTTTATCTCCTGACAGGAGTTGCGGAGGTTGCGGAAGGCCATGCAGGCATTCTTCAGTCTCGGCATTCCTATGCTGTCAACCAAAGTCAACGACTTTCTCATCAGCCATTGCACAAACCTTTTTGTCTCTATAATCCAAAGCTTAAAATTTCACAGATGAAACGCCGCTCTCATGAATAGCGATTAAAGAAGGTGACGTTCTTCCAGAAAAAAGCTTTCTTTAGAAAAAATAAATGAAAAAATTTGACACATTCATTCGAAGAAAGAAGGAAACTTTATCTATACCTACGACTTCCGCCCTCCAACCGGTCGACATGGGCGTCTACCCTTTGGAAGTCCACATCTTGCTGAACTCTACATTGGAGAGAGAGAGAGAGATTAATGAACTTTACACAATGAAAAACCCGGGAATGCTGAAGAGATAACGAAGAGCATCAAGGAACGGGGCAAAAGATGGAGAAAAATAAGTGAAGATGGTCGGTGTGTTTACAGATCTCTGGCGAGATCCTCGAGCAGCTTCTCAGAATCAGTCAAGAAAAGAGACGCCACTTCCACTATAAAACCCGGGTTGCTCTCATCTTGCAGTTCAAGAAGCTGTAAGTACTGAGAATCCAGGATACCCTACTCCCACCCGGAAGGCAAAAGAACAAGCACATTATAAAGCGAAAAGAAAAAAGAACATCGACGGGTCTAGACTTTACGTGAATTTGCGTGGTTCTAACCTCTCTCCATAGGGAGCTCCTGTAATCAGCCAACTTCCCCTGCATCTCCGTCAGACCCTCGTCCATGCTCTGATCTGCTGACGAACTCCTATGGAACAACACAAGACAGACCACTTTGTCTTTAAGCCAATAAGATGTGGCTCTAAATAAAGAAACAGAGAAAACTTTGCAGATCCTGAGGAACAACTGTTCAACGGGAGGCCATAAGTGCTGAAGAAACCTTGAAAGCGATCTGATGAATTTAATTGCACGGGCAAAGATGGGAACAGGACCAGGAGCTCTTACTGATGCTTTGGATTCGTGCTTTTATGGCTGTTTCTGGGATTGCTGCGGTTCTCCGATCTTTCTGTGCCTCTGCCGGTATGGAGAATAGAGCTTAGTGGGAGAGGGGTGGGCTTATTCAGCACCGTAGAAAAAAGTTTAAATTAGGATAAGTATTTAAATTAAGTAGATAAGAACTTTTTCGAAAGAGGTCGAATGGAATTGCTTAAATTCAACCGCAAAAACCGCTTACTTATTAGTTAAATTTCTTGTAGATTAGATAAAATGAGAGCGCTTGCTTGTTTCAAAAAAGGGAAAGAAAGTGGCTAAGTGTTGGTTGAAGAGGAAAGAGGTGCTGAGAAGTCGGTGATATCCAGTTTGGATAATGACCGACAACAAACTATCGTACTTGATAGAGGCAATCAACAGAATTCTATGGTCAAAATTGATGAGC
This sequence comes from Eucalyptus marginata, assembly GCA_014182565.1. NCBI lineage: Eukaryota > Viridiplantae > Streptophyta > Magnoliopsida > Myrtales > Myrtaceae > Eucalyptus > Eucalyptus marginata. The sequence goes on along the minus strand of CM024592.1, from coordinate 41,008,055 downwards.
GACGATGCCTTCAATTTTTTCAAATGGAGAGTGAGATGTGCATAATTACACTGTACAACCCATTTTTTCTTTGAAAATTCTAATGTACATCGTGAGGTTTGAGTACTAGATAGGATTATGATTGATGATATAGCTCTCAAATATCATAACTTTATCAAGTGATACTCAAGAAAAAATCCACTCTGAGAAATAGTCATCATCCATGCACAGGGAGAAGGGATAAACAAATTCATTTATCAAACATGCAAAAAGTCTATGGATGACATGAGTCAACATTAGCGAGTCGGGTCCTTCTTGATTAACTATTAAACTTGGAACTACTGAGTCCAATATCTTTATGCAATCCTTGGGAAAAGGTCATAATTTTTCCTTAAGATGTCATCTAATCTGCAAAAGGATAGAACTTTTATAACAATGCAACCCAACTTGTTTCATTAGGAGAGAGTATAGCCAAAAATGATTTATATATATATATATATATAACTATAGGCTACGTGATTATTTCTTAATACAAGCCATTATTTTAATCAATGATTAGCATAGTTAATTCTCACTTGTTAGCAAAATTACTTTTAGCCATAATAAAATATATCATGAAACCTCGGGGGTCACTCCCTTGATCACTTGAAGTAATTAGACATGTCGAAAATGCATACACCCAAGTTGTCAAGAAATGTTCTCTTGTGGCTAAGAAGTACAAATAGGAGTCGGAATGGCTTTAATAAATTTGAGAGGTCCACAAATGCCAAAGCCATGTTATATAATAAAGGATTCATATGATCTACACAGTTCAATGATGCCGAAAATTTTCACTCTAGTTCAATTAAATACCATTTCCAAAGTGTCGTGGTTTCATAGTTGGCTCACATTACACATGCTGAGCCTAAGAAGTATTGTAATGGCTTCTATATGCTGATTCTTCCTCTTCTTCCTCAAAACATGCCCCGCTATTACCATCAATCGCCTGGTTGCATCTTCGGGATCAACCCACCGGCAGCCACAACTTGTTTCTCCAGCTGAAAATCAAGTTCGAAACAAGCCGACGAATATCAGAATTATTCATGGAAGTAGTTGAAAGAAATCATCAAAAAGAATTTATCTATACCGCCTCGAAAAGAGTTTCGAGCTTGCTTTTCACAAGGAGGAACTCTTGTTTCGGTTGTTGCAGACATTGCAGGCACCTGCAATAAAATTCATCTCTTTCCTCACCTGTTCATGACATTTATGGCTAAAAAATTTGATATTTTTCATCGGAACAAACAAAAGGCAGATAACTTCGCATTACAAACGAGAGGTTTCGGCAAAAACTCACTCAGGAATGTTTTCCTCCTGACGGAAGTCTCGGAACGCTATGCATGCATTATTAACTCTTGATGCTCCTATGCTGTCAACCAAATCATATCTTTTTCATCAACCATGGCGCATACGTTGACGTCTCTACTATCCAAAGCTTAAAATTTCACTTTTTAAAATGAAACGCCACTCTTAGGAAAAGCAATTAAAGAGAGTGAAATTCTTCCAGAAAAAGCTTTGTTTGAAAAAAAGACAAATGAATTAGTGTTGACTCATTCATTTGAAGTAAGGAGGAAATTTATCATTACCTGGAACTGCTGCCTTTCAATTTGTGAACACGAGCATCCACCCTTTTGAAGTCCACATTTTGCTGAGCTCTATATCAGAGAGTGAGATACAATGAATTTTTCACAGGATGAAGCAAACTAAAAGAACTCCAGGAGTGCTGAAGAGATGTTGAAGAGAGCATCAAGAAAAAAAAATGACGGTTGGTGTATTTACAGATCGCTGGAGAGATCATCAAGCAGCTTCTCAGAATTACTGAAGAAAAGAGACCCCGTATCTCATCTTGCAGCTCCTGAAGCTCCAAGTACAGAGAATCCAGATTCCCCTACTCTCATCCAAATGGCCAAAAAAGAAAAATGCACATTACGAAGCAAAAAAACAAGAGGAGAGAGAAAGAGACGGAACCACTTTAGACTTTGCATGAATTTGTGTGATTCTTACCTCTTTGTACAGGAGTTCCTGTAATCAACCAACCTCCTCTTCATTTGCGTCAGACCCACATCCATGCTCTGCTTTGTTCTGTTGTTTCTCACCCTCCAAACAAGCACGAACTCAAACAGAACAAAACCAGACAGACCACTTTTTGTCTTTCAGCCAATACGTTGGTGGCTATTGAAAATCATACAAATAGTCTCAAAGTGCAATGTCATTATTGGATTTTTAATTTGTTTAATGCAGTCATTCCCCTATTCCTTAATGTTCAATCTAGTCCATCAACTTTGCATAATAAAGTCAAATTAGTCCTCAATATTAGTCACAATTCTATATAATTATACTATTGGCCAGATCTCAAATTATCTTTTCATTTCAATCTATTTGCTAAATCAAAAAGCAATATGATATCTTTTTTATTATCATTCTTTTTGGTCTGATAGTGTCATTTAGTATATTTTAATTTATAATCTCTATAATAGTAAAATTAGCCTCATTTGGAGTTCTATTGAGTTGACATATCGAACGGGCAAAAGATCTTTGCATGACACGAGTCGACATTGGCGAGTGAAGTCCATGCTAATTGAGTCATTAAACTTGGAACCACGACTCCAATATCTTTATGGGCTCCTCGGAAAATGTGATAAATTTTCCACGAGATATCATCTACACTGCCAAAGGATTAAAAGATATGCCTATATAACTATGCAACCCAACTTGTTTCTTTAATAGATTATAGCTAAGGAAAGATTTATATAGTTATAGGCTGCTTAACTTTTTCTTTACACAAGCCACCTTTTTAATGATTGATGAACATAGTTAGTTGTCACTTGTTAGCAAAGTTTACTCCTAGTTATATCAAATAATATTTATAAAACCTCGGGCAGTCACTCCATTTATTACTTGAAACAGGTGTGCATGACAGTTTACATGCATTTGTGTGGGTTAGTCACGTAAAAAATGAATGGGAGAAGTACCAAGAAAATCCTAAAGTTATAGTATTAGTACAATTTCAGTCTTAAATCATTCATTTATGTCAATTTAATCATTAACATTTTTACATTTTGTCAATTGAGTATATTCGACTAATTTTGGTCAACAGATCTAGAGAGGACGCTTGTGCCCTTGCCCATAACTAGTGAAGGCACTTGAGGGACACCTCGCCTATGGTCGGCGAGGGCTTGTTGGCCCTCAATCAGTGATCAAAGAGGGCGTTGACAATGTAAGGAAAACAAAGAAAGAAAAAAAGAATAATAATTAAAAATTTAATTTTTAAAAAAATTGTAAAAATTATTCATGTTAATGTCGCTATGTCACGTAAAATACTCGGTATCCACATCAATAATTTCTAGCCAATTTATTGAAATCGGGAATCGAACTAGTTCACATGGGAAACATTTGATTCGGTAGTTCTCGATTTTTTGCATACTCCTAATAGGTAGAGGTGTCAAAATAGGTCTACTATTTTTTTATTGATATTTTGTAGTAATGACTAATGGGTTCCATGCAAGTCATAAATATATAAAGGCCTAACTAAAATGCATTCAAAAAGTTTTAAGTGGGTCCAAAATGGGTCAAACATTCTGAACCATTTTCGACATTAAGTGGATAGCCTAATACAAAACTTCTTCAACTCATGCAATTGACCCAACTACAACACTTCATTGCTTGCCTCTGCCGCTCACCTCTGAGCCACCTGTTCCGCTCGCCTCTGCGCCACCTCCATCGCGAGTGTGCAGGTGTCCGTGTGCTTGAGCACCTCGAACAGCAGGTCCTCAATGAGGTGGACGAACTCAGCAGGCAGGGCCACGCCATCCCTCTCGGGGGCTGGCTCCTCCTCCTCTTGGTCGGGCCGGAACTTTTTCTTCTGGCCCTCGGCATCCTCACCGGCGGTCAGGAGTGTTCGGGCAGCTGGTGAAACTTGAGTTTGCAGAGGTCAAGAAGGGATGGGAACGGCGGTGGCGGTGGCGGTGGCGGTGGCGGTGGCGGTGGAGGAGGAGGGGTGGTTGAAGGGAAGATGAGGAGCCCATGATATGACGAGGGGAAGGGGGTGGGCTTTCGAAGACGACAAGCGAAGAAATGAAAGCGCTTCGATTCTTTCTCTGATTGACGATTTTCTCCTCTCCTTTTTTTATTTTCTTAATTCATCGTTTTCCCTGCTTTCTTCCTTTTTTTTTATTTAAACTTGTATCATTTGTAACCTATTTATAAATAGAAGAGCTACCCACATGAAATTGGGCTCATTAAGTCCAAGTTGCAAAATGGGTTTATCAGCCCTAAGTTCTTTATAAATATATATTTTATTGGTCAGATTCTTTATCAATATTTTAATTTATAGGTTTTTTTACATTTTTTTATTTCATTTACTATTTTTTAATTTGATTGGAATTTTTATCCAATTAGCATAGAGTTTAAAGTGGGTGTGGGTTTTCCTCAAATATTAATGGGTTTTAGCAAATATGGGTTAGGTATAAGTTACACTATATAAATATAGGTTAAAATGGATTAAATTGGTCCACATGGGTTGGACCATTTTCATCCCGATCCAAACTCGACCCGACCCGACCCGACCGACCCGACCCGACCCACCCATTTAACAAGACTACTAATAGGATTCGTATGATCTACCGACTCTCAAGCTTTATTACATACCATTCTCAAGGTGACAGGATTTCTTTAGACTGTTTGGCCCCTTTTAAATTGAAAAAAAAAAAAAAAAAGAAGAGGAGAAATAAACTATTTTCACACATATATGATGATTGGCAAAATAAAGAGACTAGTTATCGATTTCATTTTGAGTTTGTATTAGTTTTAACTAAAAGAATATCCTAAAAGTGAGTTCCAAATACATACTCGAATGGGATTTAAAATCTTGGTGAGGGGGTATCGAAGACACTGACCGGCAGCTTACCAGTGGAAAGCAAATACAGAAGCAAAGACTTAGATCTGAAGCGCGGTCATCAAATTTAGAGCTTCCTCCATTAACTTTTTAAACATGTTGACTTGTGATCATGCAACTGGTGCATTGAAGAAGGGGGCAAAAAACAAACACTTCTATCGAGCCATTACCATCGTCATTACTATAAAAATGATTCGAAATGCACAAATAATCGTGCGTTAGCAACTCAGACATGTGACCCTCGTGCTGGCAAAATCTGCGCATAAATGCATATGATTGTCTTAAACCAGTTCAGTTCAAAATACAATATTAAGAAACAACTGAGGTACACAAAACACTCATATCATTTCAACCGAAAAAGGAAAATCCTAAAAGGAGTTGAACTCGTGGCCGTTGTAGATACAAACAAAAAGGAGTATATCAAGCAATGAGCAAACTCGAACCTCCAGTCTTCAACATACCTTGCAACTCCTCCTACAATAACCAGGGAGCTCAGGAGTCCCGATCATATATTCAGGATTCTTGGTGCATTCCCGAGTGCAGCCCATCTGTCACAACTCTCGTTCACGTCCGTGCAGTTCCCACCTTCCCCAATTATCTTGTCAAACGAATCCACATGAATCCACTTCGTCGCTGACCATTTCTCACCTTCGATCACCGGACAACCCGCATGAAGGCTGATTGGGTCAGGGACAGCGTCCGGTGTGAGACTGAAGAAAAGGAGCGCATCGCCTTTTCTCGGTTTCACTGTTTATTCACAGGGTTCAGTCAGAGAATAACGGAAGCGCATAAACGGGCTACTATTGCGACTATAAAATTTAGAAAAACCAACGAATAAAATGGTGGCTTACCTGCGATCCCTTTCTTTGCACACTCAGATAGATCGTCAACTGTGCTGGAAGCTCTACGACGAGGAGGATCCTATCAGATGAAGTATAATGTCACTATGACTTGGTCCTCGAACAAAGTTCAACAGGAAAACAAAGCCCAAAGGTGTTCATTATTATGAGCAAGACCATATGGGTACTCTCCTAAAAGATATGATGATGGTCTCCCTCAACATGCATATGTTTTTGGGTCGTAGTACTTTAACTCAACCAGCTTAATCCTGTCCATTAAAGACATTCATGAATAGTATATTGGGGACAAATCCGTAGACAAATCTATGACATTGACAAGGTTATTTTTCATCAGTAGACAAAACCATTACTTGACTCCAATACAACTGTATGTTAACAAAGATATGATTGAAAGTATGTCAAAACATGCAGGATGTATTTCTGACAAGTCTGTAAATACTTCAGCCTCTGGATAATAACCTCTGCATTGGGAAAAACTGTTTCACCACCCTTCTCCACGTCAGTAAGATACAGGAGTACTGTCGCCAAGCGATGTCCACCTCGGGCAATATTGACTTTATCAGCAAAGTAATCATAGTGTGGATCGTATTTCTGTCCAGGCTCATATCTCAGCACTTGAAGGTCTTCTCCATTTTCTGAAGGTCAAAAGCACCAAATATAAGTTGTCTCACTCATCCACCACAAGAAGAAATCAAAATGAAATACCCATAAAATACCCAAAAAAAAAAAAACAACAGCAACAATTATTATCCATCAATACCACTGGCCACATTCTTCTAGTTCATAACCAACATCTAAGATCTTGACAAAGGACAGTCCATCACCAGATGACGTCACCCACTATCATTAGTCAGGACATATATTTGATTGTAGAAAACGATGTTAACTGAATAAACACTTGAAGGATTTCTGACAACCTCGCATACCTTTCCATAACCTAGAGACAAGCATCAACATCATCACCTTCATTTAAATCCATTTGTATTTGTCTAAGCAAAAGCACAGGGTCATAGTTGACCACCTCACTCCCTAGTACCATTAAGATTGATGACAACAAATAACAACTTCTCAGTTTAGACATAGATTAAAGTAAGACCAGTGCTTTGATCATCAGCAACAATGGGTATCACTTCAGCATCAATGTGAAAGCCAAACATTCTACCTACAAGTATCTCAGCTCCCGTGGTCTCAGTATCTGCTTTTACTGCTATCTGCTCAGACATAATACTCAACCTTTACTTTCGATTAATTAACTTTCCAGGAAACTTCGTAAACAGAAAAAATTACTAAATAAGGAAACTCTGTTATGACTTCCAGGCTAATTAACACTGGTACAGCTTGAAAGTATGTAGACCAATAAACTATTTCCTCACATAAAGCATCAAGTTCTTTGTTTCCTACCAGTACCACAAATAAAGCAAAATCAGAATACAGCAATCAGTGATCACTCTTTGAGCAGATTGTCATTCAGTATCAAGTAAAATACACTGTAGAGCTTAAATTATGGCCCATAGTACAGACTATACGAATCAGAACTCAAAGATCAGTGAGCAGATCCTTCTGGAAGGAAGAGAATTAAACAATGCTTAAGGATATAGGATACCTTTTGGGAGAAAGGTCCATGTTGAAATCTTCTCCTCTATCCCAGCAACGATAGGATCCTATAATAGAAATAATGATTTAAAACAAGCACCACGAAGGACGTGACAAGTAAATTAGAAAAACTAGAAATGGATCTGAAGAAATAGTTTTCTCATTTATCTGTAATATAATTCCCAAGTTTACAACAATGCAAACATTTGAGTTTATTAGCAGTTTAGGAGGAAGCAGAAGCTGGTAGACAGCCTTAATTCTTTTGGCAGCTCTCTTCTATTGACAATCTTGAATAAATGATACAATGTCCGGGTGCTAACATATACAGACGCAATTACAAACGCACAACATGCTGACACAAATTGCCATTCTTCCACCCACGCCCTAAAGCTAAAAGGCAAATGTTCTGTGAACATAAAATATATATATCTTGCCCCAGCAGAGTGAGATTTGGCAAATTCATCACCCCTACTGCCCTTGTAAATATTTACTTTAACTTACAAGGTATAAAAATGAACAAGCATTTCAATAAGATAGGAATCACAACTCCAAGGAAGTCAACTCATTTTTTCTCCCCTCCCCTTCAGTACGACACAAATCGTACAACTAAAACCTAATTCCATATCTACAATGGCACATCATCATAAGCATTAAGCATAGAACTTCAAATAAAGATCCGGCGAACAATAAAGGGTAAACAAAACTAACTTTGGCCTTAGAAATAAACATCCCCGAGCTGGTCCGAACTTCGCTGAGCTTGCTCTTTCCCGACATATTATCCGCCACCGCGGATCTCTTCAACTCTGATTTCGCCTGTCCCACAATATCAAGCAACTTAAAATGAATACTCGCAGCCTCATCGTACGAGCAAAACATACATCGCACCGTCCTCTATCAGCATAACCCGCGATTACTCGTTCAATTCAACAATCTGCGGAATCGAACTCAATTTCAACAAATCCGAGCAACCCAAAAACCGATCAAGTTGCAGTAAACGAAGGGGGCGCTCACCAGGGAGATCAAGTGGTCGCATTCCAAGTCCGTGAGGAACCCTTCGTACACGAACGCTCTGCGAAAAAAATAAAAATAAAAACACCATCAAGTTCCATTTTTGACCAGACGAAAACGATGCTCCGAGTGAGCAGCGAATTGGGTTTGCTCTAGAATTTGAAATTACAAAAAAGGAAAGAGAGAACGGGGACCTGGGTTTCCATGAGACTTGCTTGACCTTCGCGGGGGAGATGATGGAGCCAGCGGAAGCCGCGCGCGAGCTCGGACAGCGGACGAGGATCGACAAGCAGATCGAGAGCAACAGGAGGGATCGCGGGAACGAGGGTGCGGACATGATGACGGGTTCCAGATTTGGGGATCTTGCGGGGATGTGAGATTTGGAGGCAAAAAGGAGAGAATATGTCAACTTTCTTTCTGGTAAAAGCGTTGATTTTTCGGTTCGTCCTCGGTTTTCTAAACTATCGATCCATCGTTCGTGTGCAGACACGCCTCTTTCTGAGAAGCCGATAGATTTCCTCTCAAGTTTTCTCTTTCATGCGGGGGTAAAAAAGGGATAATGACGTAAATAATTCATGAATTTTGTTAATAATAATTCATAAATTTTTTATTTACTCAATTTAATCAGTGAATTTTAGTGTAATATTCAATAGGATTATTGTTCAATATAATATTTGGATTTTTGATACCGTTTAATATAGCTCCTAAATTATATTCAAATATTCAAAGTGGTCCTTCCATTAATTCAATATTAGAGATGACATTAAATATTATCATATAATCTATGGATTAAATTAAACATGTACCAAAAGTTTAGAAATATATTGAATAAATAAGAAATTTATGGATTATATCATATATTGAGTTAAAGCTCAATGACTGAATTAAACAAAATAAAATTTCAAGTCAAAACAAAGTTCAGAGATCAACTATGTCATTTTTACAACGTTGTCTGGTATTGAGCCACTCTCGACGACATCATACCCATTATATTCAGTTAAAAAATCCCCTTTTCGCCAATGATAGGTGTGGTCTAAGCCGCTTGGAGGGCTCCCGGAGCAACGGTCTCAAGAACGTTGTCCCTGTCAAGGTTCGTAGCGTCATCGATCACGCTAATCAAGACGCGGGTAGGTTTACCATGTTCCTGGCGCTATAAACTATCTACCTATGTATCAAGACTTGGAAAAAAGAAGTGCATATAGGCAAGAGACTCAAATTTAAGGAGCAACCTTTGATAGGAAACTTAACATGATTTAGCAGTAAATGAATGTTTTTGACCACTGTACTGCAAAGTAAACTTCACTCCTCTCAGTTCAACCTCTTGCTTATGTTCTTCTTAAGCTCTTGTGGAAGATCGGTCGAAATATATATTTGCACAGTTAATTGATTCCTGCCTCATTCGTCGCATCCTGAACTCTGAGGTTTCGATTGTGCATGATCTGGTTGAGAACTTGGAACATCTATACCAGTCGAATTAATACGAGTTTCATTTGGGACAACGCATCTCCTTTCAAGTGTCGCGGTTAGGAAAAAAACAAGCTACTCGGTTCGGCATTCCTTAGTTAAGCCCTGGACAATCTCCATGTACCGGTCCAGATCGTTTAGGTACTTGGTCGCGTTGTACTCCTCTGCGGCGTAGAGCTCCTCGGAGTACGTCCTTCGCAGCGAAGGCCCTTGGTCTTGTTCTCTCGCGAGCTCTAAACTGCCCTGTTCGCCTCTCAGAAGGCATACCACCTGTATGTAAAACATGAATCCGGTCATGTCTCCCATACTCTTCGACTCCTAGAACGAGAGTTCGAAGAGAAGAATGCTGAGAGACTGTTCTAGGAAAAATGACATGCCTGGCTCATTTGGGGTCTGTGGATTGAAGATTGGTGGGTACATAAAGAGGCTGCCAAGATCAAACGGTCCATCTGCTCCGAGTTGTAGGCACCGCCGAGAGATGGATCCACGACGTCCTTGATGCGGTTATCAGAAAGCAGAGGCTTGGCCTAGAGCAATGCGCAGGTAAAAAACGACAGCGTGAATTTAAAGATCGACTCGGTACTACTGTAATCCTGGCAGTACGCGATCGAGATGGTCTCGTGAGGAATGAACACGCGAAACATACCCACATGACAAGGCTTTTCTGTGAACCATCCAAAGCTTTCTGTCCTGTGATGAGCTCCAATAACAGTACCCCGTACGCATACACATCCGTTTTCTCGTCGACTATCCCGTGCATGAAGTACTCGGGAGGAAGGTATCTGTAATCATGTTTTGCAACTACGGATTAAATGGGGCGGAAGAGGAAACATAATAATTCCACAGAATTCGCGGCGATGAGAAGGAAAACTGAAGTTGTGGATTACGAACCCAAATGTGCCTTCAATTTGCGATACGGTGTGATGAGACCATTGCTCCGGCAGCCACTTTGCAAGCCCGAAATCAGATATCTATACGAAAACAGAATTCATGAAAAGAACTGTGTAAGCCTGGATTAAACTCATCCTAATCTAAGCAGAACAGGCACATTTCTCTCTCAGTTTTGCTTGCCAGTTCTGATAGATTATGCACCCAGATAAGTAGCACATACTAGGCAGGCTAAGAGACGGCATTCTGTTCCAAATTTGAACTTCTGAAGACGCTTCATAAGTAAATTATCGCAAAAAGTAGAGCTAAGAAATGCATGTATATCTCTGCAATTCGCTCACCTGGGGCTCGAAATCCTCGGAGAGCAATATATTTGCAGCCTTCACATCTTTGTGGATAATCCTCCTCTGACACTCCTCATGAAGGTACATTAGTCCTTCGGCCGTTCCTAGAGCGACCTTGTACCTGATGCCCCAGTCCAGTTTCTCCCCAGAGCCTGCAACTACGTACCAGACCAGTCCTCACTCCAATTCGTTGGCATGATCAACCGAAAAATATATTATATCTGAGAAACTTTTAAGAATGAAAGCCCAACCGTAGAGTAGAGACGCGAGGCTCCCATGAGGAGACAGATGGAGAATCAAGTGCATTCCCCCTTCGACTCCGTATCCGATCAATTTGGCGATGTTCGGATGGTCCACATGCACAATGATTCCGAGCTCAGATAAGAAATCTGCAGTCATCTCCTCTGGCGATCCCCTCATCAACCGTTTGATCGCAACAATCTCCCCGCCCGGCAGTATGCCCTTGTAAACTTTAGCACATCCTCCTTCCCCAATTAGATTGTCTGACACAAAAACAGACATAAGAAGTACACTGAGAGCGTGTCCTTCACATCAGATATTAAGTTCTCAGTGATATGGAAAGTCACGAACCGCGACTGAAGTTGTCGGTAGCGTCTTGGAGCTCCATGAGGGTAAAATTCCTCCAGTACGGTTTGAAATAGCTCAGGTCACCGAGCTCGGTGTCCAGGCTGGCGTGGAATGCCGGCACCATGTCCTCTCTTATCCTCGTGCTCTTCCTCCTAGTGAGCCTGGGGACGCTCTTCAGGGGAAATGTGTGGAAGCGCACGGTGGATCCCTTCTTCAGCGAGCGGAGGAAACCCCGCCACCTATTGTTAGAGCCTTTCGAGAATGAGTGGCATTCGGAACTTGAGGTGCTGGCAGAGGAAGTCACACTGGGCTCTACGCCACGCAGGTCATCCTCGAAAACTCCTCGGGGGGAAGAATCGTCCGCCCTCCCCTCCATCTCCAAAGATCTTAAGTCTAGCATACACAGATCGAAGCATCATCACGCAAACCCGTGAGGATGAATTACAGACAAACTCATGACACGAAGAGGGGCCGAAAGATGAGGAATCTACCATGGGATGATATGGAGTCAGAGAAACCAGCCCGGTATTTCTTGCCCTTAACACGGAGCCTTTCTCGTTCTTCCTCCTCCTCTTCTTCCTTTTCTTCTTCTTCTTCTTGGATTTCCCTGGCAGTGATAGCAGGACCGTTCCTGGCAAGATTTAAAGCCAACAATGAAAATGACAGAAAACAAAAGGGTACGTGACAAATCGAGACAAAAGGAGTCAAGAACAAGCCCAAGTTACCCATGATGGCAAGTCCCAACAAACACAATATATGCCCTAGGGGGAAGGTTATCGGAAGCGGACAAACAACTTGTTCCTAAAAAAAATATCTACAGAAGAATATATCAATGATTTCATACAAAAGATCGAGAGAAGTTAAAAGGACCACCTATAAACCATTTAGGTAGGAGGAGGACGAAAGGAAATTGCGGGAAACAAGAAAGGCCTAGGCAAAGGCAATGTGATTAACAAGGTTTCTTCACATTCTGCCAACTTTTCGTCCCGCAAAGAGCTTGAACGTCACGCACATCTTGGACGAAGCTGAGCTTTGATTAAGCTGAGAAGAAACCTCGGACGCCGCCTATTCGGGCGGCGGCGTCATTATCACCATAATTATTCTAGCTTCTTCTGCAGCATGCGCGCTAGTACTCTTACACAAACATTATAAAAACACGACAGATATTTCACAGAACCAACGTAAAAAAAAGAAACAGGAAAAAAGAAACAACGGGCACACGCAAGAGAGGTCGAACCCACGCACACCCAACCGAGGGAAAAACCAGAGCCTTAAGGGGAGCTAAAAGAGACCTGAAAGGAACGGCATCTTCCCGGACATCTTCCATGACCCTGAGGCGTCGACAGAAAAACCTCAGGAGCCCCAACAGAAACCTGTAGAGGAAGAAGGGACGGAGAATTCGGGCTGCGAACTTGTCGTCACAGGGAGAGAGAGAGAGAGAGGGAGAGAGAGGGAGGGGGCGTGCGTGTGTGAAAATAACGGCTGGCATGATTTGTCTCTCCCTCGTCCAACGGCCATGGACAGCACTCCCTCTCCCGTCCCTCAAAAACCGGTTCTTGATCCAACCCGTCACTAAAAATCCCATCTTGGAAAGCTCACCACCATCGACCAACCCGAGATCATCGTCGTCGTGGGGGACATTACGCGCATCGTATAAATATGCGAGCAGTATCCGATCGAGTGCATATCTGTCGATGCTTCCCTCCCTCCCTCGGTTCCTGTCCGAAAGAATTCCTCCTCGGTTTCCCGAACTGGGTGCTCGACACGTGGACACGCCCGGCTCTCCAGCCGACAAGCCGGAGGATGAATTTGATGTTACGGGAAGGAAAATCATGGAGGCTATTCTTCTCGTGCTGGAAAGATACGGTGCAAACTTGGAAACGACGGCGAATAGGACCGTCTCGCGCGTCCGAAAGAGTGCGAGGGAAACTTCCGATCCGTTCGGCGAGGACAGGATCACTTTTCTGATGGGGTCTTTTCACGAATTTCGGAGATTCCACGCAATTGCCGACTCGGGAAGAACTTGCGACGTCCAGCGACTTGGTAAAAAAACCCAGAAAAAAATACTACTTTTTTGCATGTGTACTTTCACGTTTTTTGTTGAGTATCTACGCTTTCCATCTGCTTTCAAGTAATCGAATCTCCTGGAGGCAAAACCCGATCCAACCCGATCCAATCCGATACGAGCCAATCAACATAAGGGTAATTGGTTCCTAATTCGGTTTGTTTCGATTTCAAAGCACCCCGATAAAACTGATCAAGTTTAAAGGAGAGAATAATTTGAATTTCATGAGAGGCAAAGGATATCTAGTGAAGGCAGAGTAAGTGCTAAAAATAAGATTGAAAGAATAGAGAAGGTGTGTGCATGATAATTAAAAAATATTTAAAAAAGAACTAGACTTGCACTTTCGAGAATTGGACCCAACAAGCTGGTTTGATTCAATCCAAGTGATTTTCGGTTTGGTCGATCCGTTTTTTTCACCCCTATGATTCAGAGCAATGTGAATATAATTTTTCTTATCCCAATGTCCACGTTGGGCGTTGTACGTCAGCTAAATTTTGTCCACGTCGTCCTTGGATGCTGTCTAGATTAGCTACATTTTCTATCCATGCTGATGCGGGCATTTCTACATTTTATTTACATCAGGGTTAGGTGTCGTTTGATTACCATATCCACTTAATTTGGTCGAATTTTGGTATCAAAAGGACTTGACTAAAAAATTTGTCTAAGTGAAGGGAATTGATTAGAAAAATTAAAAGTACAAGAATTTAATTTTTTTTTAAGTTTGAAAGTACAATAATTAAAATTAAAATAATTCAACAAGAATTGGAAAATAAAGAGGAACTTGCAGTACGATCACCCTTCAACAAAACTCCTACCAGAAAGCCATCCGTGGGGGTTGCAAAAGCCAATCTTAAAGGAGAAAATTCATAATTTTTATGATTAATTATTAATACCTTAAAATCGCATCCGTTAGCATGTGAACCGAAGAATCTCAAGCCACTTGTTTTGCGGAATATTAGCCAATCCATCCTCAAATTATTATACATATATAAATTCGGTCTTAAACTTTTCTTTTTCATCAATTTAATCTTAAACTTTTGTGCAAAATTCTAACACAATGCTTTTAGTCAAGTTTCATCATAAATGATAGTTCATTTATTACAAGCCGTCCTACTCACTTCAGCGATTTCCAATAAATATTTGTCAAAAGGACCATCAAAATTTCAGCACAAAGGTTTAAAACTAAATTGACAAAATTATAAAATTTATGACTGAATCAATGTCCATATAATAAATTTCGAACCAATTTGAAAACTCTCCTTCTTGTTTTAACTTGGAGGAAGTTGCCTATTTCTCTTTAGCCCATCAATTAATAATTTTTTTATATTTTTTATTAATTAGTTGGAATTTTTT
Organism: Eucalyptus marginata; assembly: GCA_014182565.1. Lineage (NCBI taxonomy): Eukaryota > Viridiplantae > Streptophyta > Magnoliopsida > Myrtales > Myrtaceae > Eucalyptus > Eucalyptus marginata. The sequence continues at coordinate 40,992,983 of CM024592.1, read as the reverse complement.
CCCCTTTCCTTGGTAGGTCGTTTTCCCCTTATAAATGCTGAGGATTTAAAGTTTCCCACCTTTTCCTCGATAAACCAAGGATAGAGAACTTAAACTCTACAATTGCGCTTGGTCGATCGGATAAAAATCAGGATAGGATATGTTTTATCATATCTAGAGGTGTTAAATGGGTTGTGCAACCCATTTATTGACCCATTTATGGTTAAATGGGTCGTTAATGGGTCAAGCTTTATTTCATAAAGCACCTATAATGAGTTTTAATGGTTCAAGATTAAGATATATGGGTCTTAAATGGATCGATAAAACCCATTTAAAACCCATTTATCATTTAAAAAAACCCATTTATTTTAACTCAAAATCTCACCATCTCTCTCTTCTCTCTTTAACTTTACAATTTTTTTTTTTTTATAAAAACTGAAACTATAATTATTTTTATTTTCTTTTCTCTTTCCTTTTTTTTTCTTTCTTCTTCCTCCGGTCGCCGGCACGGCGATGGCCGGCGACCGGCCAGGCGAGCCTCAAGCTCGCCGGCGTCGGCGAGCTCAAGCTCGCCGGATCTAGCGAGGCTCACCTCGTTGATGCCGGCGAGGCTCGAGCGCCGAGACGAGACCCGAGCTCGCCCGACGCCGGCGAGCTCGCGGCTCGCCGATCCAGCAAGCTCGAGCTCGCCCGACGCCGGCAAGCCTCGAGCTCGCCGGATCTAGCGAGGCGAAGGCCTTGCTAACGTCCGGCAAGGCTCGAGCCTCGCCGATCCGGGCGAGACTCAAGCTTGCGGCGTCGGGCAAGACTCGAGCCTCGCCGATCCGGGCGAGACTCGAGCTCGCCAAGCATCGGGCGAGACTCGATCCGGCGAGCCGCGAGCTCGCCGGCGTTGGCAGCGAGCGAGCTCGAGGCTCGCCTATGGCGGGCCGCCGCCATCGTCGTGGTCGGCGGCTAGCCAAAGAAGAAGAAGAAGAAAAAAAAAAAAAAAAAAATTAAAAATTATATTTAAAAAAAAAAAAAAAATTATTTTTTAAAAAAATAAAATAATTAAAATTTAATTTTTTAAAAATTAAACTAATTAAAAATTAATTTTAAAAAATAAAAATTATTAAAATTAATTTTTTAAAAATAAAAATAATTAAAATTCGATTTTAAAAAAAATATTCGATTTTAAAATAATTATTTTAAAAATTATAAAATTTTCCATTAAATTTATGTTGTATAAAAATATTTTAGTTTTTAAATAAATATATATAATTTTTTTGAAAAATTATAAAAAATTGAAAAATTATTGATTGGATTTATATTGTTTGGAAGTTTTTTAGTAATATAATCTTAAAAAAAAAAAACATACGAATAAGTTTTCCTAAATTTGGTTAAATATGAAAATATTTTATTAATATGGGTCAGGTTGGGTATGGGTCGGGTATGGGTATGGGTCAAAAAATTTACATTAAGTATAAATGAGTCATAAATGAGTTAATGGACCAATTTGGGTTAACCCATTAATGACCCGACCAAAACCCAACTCGACCCACCCGTTTAACAGCTCTAATCGTATCCCGTGTTTAGTAATTGTCTAGGATAGGATAAAATCGGATATATAGGGGATATTGTAAGAGTTTTCCTAATGTGGACTACATTAATTGATATTGTAATTTACCGTTTTACGGGGTTTGGTCTAAGGTGAGATAGAAGGTTTCTTAATTAGTCTAATATGGGGCTGGCTAGTGTGGGCCGAGTTGAACCTAGCCCGTAATGAGGGGCTTAGCTGGAAACTCTATAAACAGTGCTCAAGTCTCTCCTCTAGCCTTTACCTAACGCTAAATGTGAGGGGCCGTCTCATTGAGCCAGTGATATAGAGGGCAATAGAGGAGAAGTACTTGTGCGTGGAACATCAATTTTCCGCTTCCACTTCAAGAACGATGGATCCTAAAACAGGTACATTAATCTTTCTGCTCAATTATGCATGTTCTTATTCTGGTTATGGTAATTTAGGGATAGCGTAATTTGCATCCAACAGATATAATCTGATAAAAAATCTGATAAAAAAATCTAAGGAGGAGGGTGGGATAAGGTCGGATAGAATTTTTTTTATCCGAAATATAAAACCCTATGCTTTTTTCTTTCTTCGCCATTCACCCGACTCCAACTCCTTTGTTTCCAAAGTATCGATATCGAAGCCTTCTCCTTGATAGCTCTCCAATTCAAATCAAAATTTTACGAAAAAGATTATTACAATGCATAATCATGAAATTTGATGAGAATATGTTAATTTGAAAAAGATATATTGTTTTGGATGATTTTGTGAATATTAAACTTGCAAATTTATACTTGCCTACTATTATTGTTTTTAAAATATCTTGACTTTAAATCTATAGTTCACCAAATGATAGATTGAATAGGATATGGGGATATCTGACTTTAAATCCGTAGTTCATTTGATAGATTAGATAGGATATGAGGATATCCGACTTTAAATCCGTAGTTCACTAAACAGTGAATGGGATATTAAAAAATCTATGAATTTCTTATCCTATCCTATTTAGTCCTATCCTGTTTAGAAATCTGAACAACCAAAAAATCTGAACAACCAAACGCAGCCTACATGTTTTTTTTTTTTAAACATTGAAGTGCGCCATCTTTAACAGCAGGCAATTTCCAAGACCACAGACAAAAGCACACTTCACCCCAGATGAGGACGTTTGGTTGAATCCAAACCAATGTCATTGCAGGAACCGAAACCTCGTCTCCGAGCATGACAAGTTTAAATTTATTCAACGTGTACAATGAAAGTGATGAGAATTATTTTTACGGGCAGTACTGCATCATTAAGGCGTTTGTTTGCTGGTTGATGCAGTTAATCGGCATGGCGAGTCAATAATCTCTCGAATACATCATAGAGATCCTTATTATCTGCACCAAAGATCTCAGCAGCATTCCGTAGAGTCTCCTGTGTTATAACATGAAGGAAAAGTAATGAAACCATTAGCAGCAACTAATTAGATTGTGCTCGATCAATCGATCGATCGATTGAGAGAGAGAGAGAGAGAGAGAGAGAGAGAGAGTACTTCTTTAGATTGCTTGTGAGAATTCAATTCCTTGACATTTGCCAAAAAAGCAGCAAACTGCTCATATGGTAATCGGGTCCTGTCATGTAACCAAAAGAATGGTGAGAATTCAATCCTTCAACTCGCCCCCCCCCCTCTCTCTCTCAATTATGTGTATCAACGCATCCTGTCCCATTGGGTGGTTAGAGATATTGTGTCCACAACAGATCGTTAAAGAAAAGCCATTTCATAGAATTCGAGATTTTAATGGCACCTCAATTTTGTGCTTTCAAGAACGCCTGAAATTTGAATGAATGAATTGCACTCAGTAATGCTCAAAAGCTCAAGCACGTGTAAGAATTTGTATTTGTCTAAATTATAACGCAACCGGAAAGTTAAAAACCCATCCATTGCAAGGACAAGTTCAAATCCTCACCTCACTTGCCGTAGGAACTCTTTCCCGTCGACTCGAGTTCTTCCTGAAACAGTCGGACAAAGAAGTAGATGAGGACAAGAGCATATGACAGGTGTAGATCAAGATCAGAAAATTCGCCTAACATAAACTCTCGCCAATCATTTTTCTTTGATCTTTGACATCAAAGATTTGAGGTCATGCATCATGCTCACCTGTTTGAGATCCTGTCTCAGAGCCTGCTACAGAACCATGGCGGATTGAGGGCAACGAAGAGCACATGGAGGACCTGTCATCAAACTTGTCTAGTGGGGTTGCAAATGACACGGGCTGTCGTCTTGGAGATGCTGCGTTAGAAACTCTTGAAGGGGACACAGATAGAGATAAACTTAGAGGAGATCCAAGAGGAGCGAGCCGAGGAGTGCTCGTTTGCGAATAGAATATCAGGCCACGCGATATCCCTGGTCTCGAGTCTATACACAAGTAAATTTAGAGTGATGCTATTTTTCTTTTGCGATCACGGTACTTATCTTAAAAAAAAAAAAAAAAATCGGTCCTTTTTAAGGGGAAGAGTCTTTCCCACTAATTGAATAAACAATATTGGTCTTCTCTAAAGAGATTGACACATACTCGATATCATTTCCTTCAAAAGATTTGGCAACATTAGAAACATTGATACATTTTCACAGTATACATCCATCTTATTAACATGAAAAGCATACCTGTACCTAATCTTGAAATGGTATTCAGTTAAATATATACTCAAAAAATCAATAGAGGAACACACCTTCTGTTTCAGGCTCATCTACTGATGAGTTTCCCATTTCTGATAACCGGCTCTGAGCTGACGATGATCTTGAAAGAGTCGGGGAGCCATCATCTTCTGAAACAATCAACAAATGCAATGAAGCACGCATATAAGTGCCTAAATGGAAGCTTCCAAGCACGCTGCACTTATTTGCCATTAACCATGAGGGATTTTTCTAAACCATCAATAAACCTGATTCTTAGATATTTTGCCCTGGTCCTGTTCTATTAGTTGTTTTATATAGCTGTTTTGGTAATGTCGCAACAAGGACATGGCAAAGAAAAATTATCTGTCAGGAGATCAGAGTAAGACAAGGCAAGGTTGCATAAACTTCAAGAATAATCCTTTCCTTCCATTAGAAACTGATCAGTAAACCATGTTTAAATATTTCCAAGGGCATCACACTGAAGTTATATAAATCAGTCTGAAGGACATAGTGCAAAAAGATCATACCACTTGGTGTTGGCCTGGCAATAATCTGCGGTGTTCCTGCCTGTGGTTCATAATTCATACAGAGTCAATCAAAAAGTTCATGGTATTTTAGCTAATAAGCAAAGTAACGTCTTAGGCACAAGAAAGCAAATTTTAGATGCTGGATGCGAAAGCTGCTCTGGGCTAACTCACTTACAAAGCTTTCATTATCCTCTCGAAGGGACTGCATAAGCGTCCCTCTGGAATACCTCCAACTGCATAAACCAAAAGTTAAATTTAATCGAGCACATTTCCCCAACCATTAGGAATTGCTAAACAAAGTTTCACCCTAACGAAGCGTGTCTCTGCAATCATACACGTTCTGAACTCTATCCCTTGCTTTAGATGAATACTATGCGGAAGAAGACTGAGTAGAGTAACATTTGCTCACCTCCCAAGAACCAATATCCTATAATCCCCGTACAACTTATAGAGCAATCACATGTCAGTCATATGTCTCTGAGAACCAAAGGACTACATTACAGAAAACTGCACAAAAACTAACCACTACTTCCAGGAAGCGCCACATTCAAAAAGTCTTACACCAACCAGGGTTAACTGTCACCGTAGAAAGCAGACACGATCAACCAAACCATCTCAGAAATAGTTCAACCTAAGAATACGCTGTTAGTGTGCTTAGTGGCGCCCAGATTTTAAAATCACAACGAAAGTGGCGGCCCTGGCGGGAATTCAATGGCTGGGGATTAGTAACAGCACACTAATATCGGAATTTCACATGCCACATTGTCATCACGCATCATGTCAGCCGATCCATTCCTTTTGTTCTGAAATCCTTCGTACACAACGATCAAGCCGTGAAAAACTGGAAGTCCTAATGGTGACACGAACATTGTTCATTTCCACTTAAACTTCTTAGGAGCTAACGTTCACTTCTAAGGATCACCGCAAGATCGTCTGAGACGATTCCTGCAGGCACCAAAAAACAGAACTCCTCGCCGTTCGCCGTCATTCTTCGCTCACGAGACTGACACGCTCGAATAGAAAATCGAATTCTCGGAGCAAGCACAAATCATATTCCCATTCCACATAATCGCGCGGAAAAACAGCGTATCGGAACCAGTTCCAAACCATCAAGAACAAGATCGAGCATCAGTCGTTACCTTCGCGACATCTCTGTTCAGCTTCTTCACAGTCTCCGACAGCGAAGCGTTCTCTCTCAGCAGCTCCTCCTGCACCAAAAACAAAAGTCAAACCTCCGCCGATTTTCAACGCGGATCACGCGGACCGGGCCCGAAATACGGGGCGAGGGGAGGGGACCTTCTCGCGGTCGGCACGGGCGAGGTGATCGGCGGCGTCGGCGAGGGAGGCGTCGAGGGACTCGATCTGGGAGCGGAGGTCGGCGGCGAGGCGGTCGGCGGCGGCGAGGTCGGCGCGGAGGGCGGAGGACTCGGACTCGAGCTCGGAGACGCGGGCGGAGAGGGCGAGGGAGGTGATCTTCCGGGCCACGTCGAGCTGGTCGAAGGGGTCGGAGGGCAGGACGCGCAGCACGTCGTCGGGGAGATCGAAGGTCGGCGCCGCGCTCGCGTCCTTCGCCGCCGCCAGCATCTCTCGTCGTTTTCTGCGTGTCCCGCACGCTCGCCGTCGACAGGCTTTTTTTTTTTTTTTTTTTTGGGGTACTTATTTTTACTGTTGCTTGTGTGTCTTCTTCTCTTCTGATTGAAGGAGTGCTTCGTAGTGTACCAGAATAGACAAGAGCCTAGGATACCAAGGAGAGAGGAATTTGATCATATGGAGGCAAAAAATTGGAGCTCGAATAACGGGATTTCCTGGTGCAGTTGACCTGAAAATTTGATCCCATATCCAATCAAGCTTTAAAATTTTATAATTTGAGTAATTAAATTGTGGTGCTCTAAATTAATTCTGCTTGGTTTTGTAAGTGGGCAATTTCGCAATAGGCCACCCATTCTGGCGGCGCTCTATTACGTTTAAATACATTCTTATAAATTAATTACAGTTTCACATAAATCCCGTTCTCCTCCTTGTCGGTGTGTAATTTGATTCATTTCTATCTCCCTCTTTTATCTTAAAAGATTGTCTAGAACCTCTTCTTGATTAGGTGGTCGCTCAAACTAAGACAGGCTCGTTACAGATTCTTCGCCGCTGCTTCCCTCACTTGGTCCTTATCATGGACACGTGGACTCGAAGAGCACCACGGCATCGGGCTTTAGCCGATTGGGCCCGAGCCCATCTGTATGGGCCGGCTGGGGGCCCACTCAGGCCCGATTTAATCATGAAAGGCTTACGCGGTCGATGCCAGGCCTGGCCCGGCGACGGGGGGTCGTTGGTCAAAAGAGCAACGGCTTTGACTTTGGGGAAAACGGGGGACGGTTGCGAACGGGGGGATCGTTAAGAGACGACTGCGTCCTCCGCGTAACGACGAGTGATTAGCTATCACGCGTCGAGACCAGCGAAGGTCAGTGGAACGAGGCAGGAGAGAGAAACCCTCCTTCCTCCTTCCTCCTTCCTTCCCTTTCTCTCTCTATAAATTCCACCATTTCCGAGCTCGTCCAGCTCCATTCGAGCAATCTCTCTCTAGGGATCGTTGTATTGTGCAGTCGATTTCGTCGGTTGGTTTGGAACCGAGACCATGGGGACGGAGATCTTGCGGCCGCAGGACTGCTTGGCCAGGCGGATGGGAGCCGCCGCCCCGGCGGCGGGCTGCAGCTACGGGAGCTCCTCCGCTAATCCGAGGCCGAACAGGAGGCACCACCAGCGCCCGCAGAGAAAGCGGCCCGGCGGCCTCGTGACGGGGAAGGCCGCCGTCCTCCGGCGAGGCGACGGTCCGGTCGTCGTTTCGGGATCAGGTCCAGAGCCGGAGATGGCGCGGAAGCAGGCCATCGCGCCGGGGCCGAGGTCACCGGCGGGGGCGCCGGGGGGGAGGGCCATGGTGTACGCCGGGTCGGCGTTCGCCGTGTCGCCAGAGCCGAGCTCGCTTCCGCTGCCGTCGTTTTCGAAGGGGAAGAAGAAGCAGGCGCTCTTGGTCGACGATTCGGCCACCAGGGACCTCCGGCGGTTGCTCCGGCTCGATCTGCTGTGAGGAAAACCAAGAGCTCTTTTCGAATACCGCCAAGTATAGATGACCTCTGAAGATCAGATCTGGCCGATTCCAGATCCATTTCCATCGCCTCTCTCCCTCTCTCTATCTCGAAGTTCTCGAGGTCTGGACCTTTCCGCGAGTTTTTTCAGGAAGGGGGGGCCGATCCGGAATTTGGAGAAACTAGGAGGATTATACGCGCAATACGCGCTTCTTTTGCTGTAATTAGGCTGCATTTTTAGTGATCAGTTGTAATAGTGGGTACAGACTAAGGGTTCGAAGAAGGAAGAAAAAGAAGAAATGGGGGGTGGATTTGTAATATTGGGAAATAGCATAGACGGAGTTGGAGCCTTGTGGGGGGGTGTGAATGCGAGAGTTTTTCTCTTCTTGTCCTTGGACGAATCCGTGAAAAAACTTCTTTTGCTGCCATGCCCCTTTCTGTAATCGCGGAGAAGGATGGGAAGTGGAGATTTTGAACCGTTGATGAGACAGTTTAGTTGAAAGCATATCCTTCTCTTTTGATCAAGGGACAACTCAAATTCGAGGTTCGAAGCATTCTCTCCGATCCAAGTTGGGCCGACCGGAACCTAACATAACTAATAGTTGCCTATACCTTGTCCAAAGACGATGAGTTACATGACATTTTTCTGAGCTTGGCAAGCCCGGCTTGGACTTCATTAGGTCGGGCTCAAGCTACATGACTGAATGTGTGCTTTTGCAAACTCGTGTGTTGGCCCTAACGATCTCATGAGCCGTCTGGTCTATGATTAAGTCTAACCTGCATGGTAACTTCCCTAAGATTGAGAAGAAATCGTTGATGGTGGTCAGTGACTAGTAATTTCAAAGTTGATCTCCAAAGTTGATGGAGGTCGTTCTTTGCTTACCTTGCATTTGTCTATGTAAGTCTCACGCTAGATTAATTACCAATTAGATGAAGGGGAATGTTTGGTTTCGATTAGATCAATGAACGATTCAATGAAATCTATGTTGTTGAGATCTTGGGCCTCTGGGTTCTAGTGAAACAATGGTGATTATTGGATTATGTTTTTGGGATAAACTGGTGAGATAAATTGGTAATTATATAACTTTTTTTTTTTGTAAACTCGACTTTTGATAAGGAAAGCTATTTGATAGATGAATATAAATAACAACACACGGTTACTCACATACTTATTGATAAAGGGGATGTGTGCCAAAAGTCTTAAAATGTTCAACAAATTCAATTGAGGTAATAAAACTTGTCAAATCAGGTAATTAAATACTTTCCTTAACTTCATTTTTTTTTAAAAGGCTAGGAGTAATCTTGAGACTAAACTCACAGGTTTGAAGAACATGGTTAATATCTATATAAAAACCCAGCATAAGCCAAAAATGACATTGGTAATACCATAGAACTCGTGCATGCCCAAGCCATATGTATTAGTTCCGTCCTATTTGAACTAGAAAAATATTGACATGTCATTTTAATTTTTTTTTTACGACATGGGGCGCACATTGCCCAAAAAAATGAAATATTTATGAAAATGACAAAAAAGGGCTGACATATAATAAAAAATACAAAACCTTTGGGGAGAGAGAGAGAAGGGTTGGGAACCCCACGACTACCTTGGACAAGATCACTCTCTTTGGGTGACGGTTTTTCTCTTTTAAATTGTCAGCTCTTTTCTCTTAATTTGTTCTGTTATTTGATATTGCTCAAATTGAACGAAATTATGCACTAAATTTACAAGCTTTATGATTTAATTATGCTATAACTCAGTTGTGTTTTTGCAGCAAATTTTCAGTATTTTTTCAGTAGTAAGCCATTGTGAACTTTCATCTTTGAAATCTAGTAAAGAAAGGGATCGCCCATCTTTCATGATCCCATCTTTCATGAGATTACGAGTTCAATTTATGCTGTAAGTGAACATAATAGAAAAATAATGAAAATCAAGAGATTTAGTTGAAGTTTTATTGACAAGAACTCAAAATTTAGTTGAGGGTGGTGCATCTTATTAGTTTTCTTAGTTGAACCAACGAGTTCATGTTATGCTTCAGTTAAAAGCTAATCCTTCCTTGGAGGCAATTGATAATTTCTCAAAAATTTCAAGTAGCCTCTTGGAACGGGAGGGTTTTCTTGAAAGAAAATTTTGGAGTAGACGGATGTAGTATCACTCCTAGTTCACCAGTTGATCGATTCTTCACTGGCCGGTGACCACGTCCTTATAAATAATTTAAAAAGTTGGTTATCTTCATGATAATCCAAGTCAAAAGTTTTGTGACAAAACTAAGATACAAAATGGAAATTTCAAGAGCAAGGAATATAACATAATAGTATACGGGCACAATTGGAAGAGTTTTGTTGAGAATGATTTTGCATTTAGACAAAGGGCTTCGACTCCAAGATCTTTCGCTCAATTTGGTTGTTGGTTGATACACTTTATTTTAAAGTGGATTTTAACATGGAGCCCCACCATCACAACCTAGGCTCGTTCGCCGCTACCCCCCCCCCAACCTCCTCGACCGTCTAATTGTGCGACCTTCGGCCCGGGCGAGAGAGATCTCATTTGAACAAAGCTTGCCGATGTCGAGCAACCTCAACAAAGTTGTCGTAGTCGCGTGACCACCCTCAACAAATGTCAACTATAGGATGGCGAGCCATATTGAATGCCACGATCGTCCCTGTTTGAGAGAGATGTGGAACATTGTTGAAAAATAGTAGTAGGCCCATCAAGAAAGAAGAAAAATACTGAGAGGAAGGAGCGGAGATATTGATGGGTTTATTGAAATAGTGTTGTGGATTTTTTTTAGTTTATCGATGATAGTTTGGTTTAGTGAAGTGATGTTATGGTTTGGTGGAGTACAGTGCATGTAAACTTCTTTATTGCAATTTGATTGCTTGTTCATTCGGAGTGAAAAAAATGCCTTTACTATACCTTATGTTCTTATCTTGTTTGACTTTATCGTCTACTTCATAATGTTTCTCGTGAATGATATTATAGGTCGAATTTACTTAAATATCTTCTCTAGTTGACTATACTACTGGAGAAAAGGATGAAGGTGTATGGTTTCACCCCCATCAAATTTCAAATTGTAAAAAACATTCACTTTATTCCCACAAACAGAATACATATACATGTGCAAAACATGTCGACAAATACAAAACATGTTCAAGATAACACACTATGGCAAACTTATGACGTCCTTCACCTTCAAACTCATCAATAGTGTTTGTGGGTTAAAGCAAAATAAAGTATATTCATTTTTCACACAATTGAAGGACATTGATCTTCTGCTTAAGACAACGTAAACTATTTTGATCTTCCTTGGACTGCTACTTCACTAGTCTCCAACACTTTTGATTTCGCTATCGCCATATTCAAATTCTCTCTAAATGGCCAAATTGCACATCCTGTTCTGGACAAAATAATGACCCTAAAGACCACATGACTCCATATGAAGCTCATATTTTACATCAACTAGGCAATGACAATGAACTCAAAAAGTTTCTTCTGATTCCTTGGAGTTTAGTCAATGCATCGACGATATCCATTCGTTCCCTCGGAGACTCAAAAGAGCAAGCCACTCCTATTTCGATGATTGAAACCAAACACTCCCGAGTGCTAAACCAGCTTTTGTCCTTGTCATCTAGAGTGATGATTTGTCCTTTCTCGGACTCTTGGTTTTCCTGAAGTAGAATGGGATCAATTACCTTTTCCACTTGATTTGCTAGCGCTGCCTTTGCGAAGCAATGAAGTTTCAGCCCATTTTCAAACATGTCATTAGTCGGCCTCTTGCCCGTGAACATCTCCAAAATGAGGACTCCGAAGCTGTACACATCTCCTTCTGTGGATATTGCACTTCCTAAGCCATACTCTACAATAGTCAATAGAGCATAGTCATGCATAGGGAATAATTGAGATTGCAATATAGTCTAATGATGTTTCGTGCATTTGCTTTTTTATTTAAGGATCGATCTCCAATTGTGTGTTCGATACGAGGAAATAAATTATAAGGCCGAAATTCTGTGTCATTACCTGGAGCTATGTAGCCAAAAGATCCTTTTACTCCTATAGAGCTTGATTGATTGACCAATAACTTATGCGTTGCTTCTGGAAGGAACCTGGCAAGCCCGAAATCACCTACATGTGCAGTCATTTCATCATCAAGAAGGACATTGCTTGGCTTTAGATCGCAGTGAACTATTGGCATTTCACAGTGATGATGGAGATAATCTAGTGCGCAAGCAACATCAATGGCAATATTCACTCTCCCAAGTAGACTCAACTTGCTTCTTGCCATATACTGCGATGTAGTTGGGTGCAACCATTCATCCAAGCTCCCATTTGACATGAATTCATAAGACCAATGCCTTGAAATCATTTCCATTAAAATCAAACCTAGAACATGCCGTGAGTACCTTCACGAGATTACGGTGTCGGATTCTTCTCAAGGCCCCACACTCAGTTATGAAGCTCTTGGAAGCTCCGTAATATGTAAGGTCAAGAATCTTGATGGCCACGATCGATTGAGTCTGATCAAGAAGCCCTTTATACACGGACCCAAAACTGCCCATGCCGAGCAAATTGGTGGAAGAGAATCCACCCGTCGCTTTCAGTAGATTGTGATAAGAAACATGCAAATGCCCATTTTCGAAAGAGCTTGAAGCTGATGTGTTCTTATTATATCTAAACCAAAAGAAGTATAACAAAGAGAGTATGCAGGCTACTCCTGCAAAAGCAGAGACTGTGGTTATCAAGATTTTTGCGGTTCCACTTGACTCTTCACAATCGCATTTTGGTAATTGAAAATTTGGCAGACCCCCGCAAAGCTTCTTATTTCCAACAATTGAAGTTGAAATGACACTTCTGAAAACTCCTCTTGTAGGCAATGCACCCTCGAAATCATTGTAAGATAGGCTCAAATTTGACAGATTCAACGACCCTAGAAATTCCGGGATATGGCCAGACAATCGATTATTGGAAACATTCAAAACCTGAAGGCCTCTCATATAACTCATAGTCGATGGTAGGGGCCCATCAAAGAAATTATCCTGCATATATAGGTCTTCCATGCTTGCACAATTGCCGATACTACTTGGAATCTGTTGAGATAATTTGTTCCCATTAAGAGTTAATGTGCCAAGATTTTTCAATTTTCCAACCTCTACTGGAAGGCAGCCCGTCAAACTATTTTGAGACAAGTTAAGATAAATTGACAAAGATGAGAGTCCCATAATTTCTGAAGGAATGTTACCGTTGAGGTCATTAATTGAAAGGTCTAAGAGAAGTAGGTTCTTGCAGTTTCCTAGAGACGATGGTATTGAGCCTCGGAGATTATTGCTATACATTCTCAATTTGGTTAACATCCTTAAATTCCCGATAGATTCCGGTATCTTCCCCGAGAATTTATTTTGACCAAGATCCATAAGCTCCATTTTGTTCAAGTTTCCAATCTCAGAAGGAATGTTTCCTGAGATGTTGTTACCCCCCATGTACAGGATTTGCAAATTGATGAGATTTCCAATTCCAGAAGGTAAGGTTCCAGAAATATGGTTCTCGCGTAACCCAAAACACGCAAGGGTGATAGAGAGGTTACTGATACAATTGGGTATTGGTCCTCCGAAAGCATTGCTCTCTATACCTAATAGTTTCAAGTTTGTGGAATTGGTTAAAGAGCAAAGGAAATCCAAATCAATAGATTCCCCACTTCCTAAGTTGTTACGGCAAATTTCAAACCAATAGAGTTCTCTCATCTTTGAGAAAGAAGGAACTTTCCCGGTGAAGTTGTTCGACCCGATTGTGAAGATATCGAGATTAGAGGCGTTAGTTATTGACTCAGGAATGGGTCCAGTGAGGTGGTTTTCACACAAAGAGATATACTTGAGATTTGGAAGAGTGAAGCCTAAATCACTGGGTAAGCCCCCCTCTAATTGATTTTCACCCAAACTGAGCACTTGCATAGTGGATATATTGAAAATTGAGATAGGAATCCTACCGACAAATTTATTGAAGGCGAGATCGAGGAAGTATAGATTTCTCAGTCGGCCGAGAGTCTCTGGGAGCATACCGCCGAGATTATTGTCCTTTATTCCAAAGATTTGAAGAGAGGACAAGTTTCCAAATGACGGCGGAATGTTTCCCGTCCAGCTATTGGCTTGAAGTATAAGTTTTTGGAGCTTGGACAAGGACCCGAGTTCTGTAGGCAAATTTCCTTCGAGCCTATTGACACCTAATTTAAGAACCAGCAAATTAGAGCAATGGGAAAGATTCGAAGGGATTTGTCCGTTGAACGAGTTGTTATTAAGGAACAACTCATGCAACCGAGACAGGCAGCCAAATTGCGAGGGAATTTCAGAGTGGAAACTGTTGTTTTGTAGATAGACTTCTCTCAGAAAGCTCAAGTTACCGATATGGGGTGGCACGACCCCAACCAAGTTCTTGGAGTGGAGATCTAGTATGGTGACTCTTCGGTGTCTACGACCACATGTGACGCCGTACCACTTGCAAAAGTGGCTAGAATCATTCCACGAGCTCAAAACCCCATCAGGATCAACTATTCGAGCCTTGAATTCCAGCAAAGCAAGCCGATCAGTCTCATTCCTGCTAGCTTTTACTAAAGATAGAACACTCCCTAATAGAAGAATGATGGTAGTTAAGCGTGAGAAAGACCCGGATAAAACTCGATCTCTATAGGGAAGGTCCATGAGGATTTGTAGCAAAGTGCACTCAGCTCGAGTCTCTTTTGGTTTTCTTGTAATGTTGTTTCCAAACAATTCGTGAATATATAATAGCGGGCAACATGTTCTCTCATACTAAGACATGTTGAATTCATCAATTCAAGAATAGTCATGATAGATCTTTTCATGGTCCTTTCAAGTTAAGAAAATTAGAAGGCCGTGACATGCAAGGTAACTACTGATGATCAAGTCAGTCAATGAAAGCTGAAAACACCATGGGGCCCACTTTTTTTCATTGTCAATCGTGTCTTTCTATTCCCTAAATTTGCGGGCCGTTTAGTAGGGGTGACGACTTGAGCCTTTTCCGCGCATATAAAATCTTAACTTTTCATTACTCAAAAGCATAACAGTATTAACTATACATATAAGTAGATTTATTTCACAATTTATAATCAACTTTACTTTCATTTTTCAATTATAATATGTATCTTTTCTATAAATTATACATTTTTTTTATTAAAATTAAAAATAGCGCTTATACATAAAACAGAGCAAAATCTCTACTATGGAGAAGCAGAATTTATTTCAAAATAGTACCTCTGATAATAATGTTGTACCCACGTTTAACTTGTTACATTGAGATGCAAATTGGAAGCTTCTTGAGTACTTATAGACGAATTATTAATTGATAGTAAAAAAGGCCACCGCTATTATATTATTATCTTTTAACTTTTGAATATAGTCATATTGTTATTAAAAAAAATTATTGGAATTAATAAAAACTCCGTATGTATTTAATCAAAAAAGTAAGAAAGTTGTAATTGGCATATGATATTTAATTGAAAAAGTGCGATAGTTCAAGTCAAGTAAACGATCCTTCTTCTTTTGACATGGCATGGTCAAGATAGTTCAAATGGGAAAAGTTGTGGGAACATCAATCCGTTTCATCCATTAGTAAACGATCCTTCTTCTTTTGACATGGCATAGTCAAGATAGTTCAAATGGGAAAAGTTGTGGGAACATCAATCCGTTTCATCCATTCAACCTTTCTTTTGCTTTTATTTCCCTGGAATCGAGGAATTATAAACAAAGACCCAATTAGGGAAAGTCATAATATCTGATTTTACCGTATGGCTCAAGATGATCCTTTGGTATTGAAAATCTAGAGGAGGGTGTTTGGTTTTATACTTAACAAAACCACGCAAGTGCATTGCCTCAAAGTGCATGGCAAGCCAACTTTGCCTTTCATGCTGGTCAAATTTCCTCCGTGTATAGGCCGATTCGACCGCAATTGGATTTACTTCCTTTAATTAACTTCAAATGATCTTTTAATTGGTTGTGATGTCCACGAGGAAAAAAAAAAAAAAAAATTTTAGGATTGTCAAATCATTTCGGTGTGATGTGACTAAAAAGATTTTTTTTTTTAGCAATCACCTAAGACTAATTAGAACTAGACAAACAAAAAAATTAACATTAACCATCATGGGAATAATACTGTAATTAAGAAATAATTAAGATTCTTGTCGCACGACATGATCCTCAGCCAAAGCAAATCAAACAAGAATGACATGAGAAGGCATTGTGACCTAAGTAGCACCGACACTGATACATAACATGACATGACATGACACGCCGACACGTCGTTTCTAAAAAATAGAAAATTCCGACACGTTGGGACACATTGTATATTATAATATATATTTTATATATACATAATAAATTATCATTTTTATGATTATTTCAATCAAATTAATTTGAATCAAATTCATAAATAAATAAATAAATAAATAAAAAGCCTAGAATGAATTTACACTAAAAATATTAATCCGTAATCTATTAATATCATTCATTCTTTCAATTTGACAAATTCAACTCTATTTCAATAATTCATAAAATTTGGAGAAAAAACAAGCGATCCATTTTCTGGACTCGCATGTTAGATATGTTGGAAGAGGAGAAAAAAAAAAACTTAAGGGGTGAATTGTGTATAACGAGAAGTGGGAGTTAGAAGAGAAGAGAAGATTATGTTTTTCTTCTTTCTCAATTTATTATTTTTATTATTGTGTTTTATTTTATTTTTCACACACACACACACACACACACACACATTTGACCTCTCATTTATTGAATTTTTAAAATTGACCTCGATATCGGAATCAAGTGTCGGAAACTTGTATGTCAGAATTCCGACTCGAGTGTCGGAAAAGTTGATTAGGTGTCAGATTTTTCGACATGTGTTGATCGAGTGTCGGAGAGTGTCGGACACATGTTGAAGTGTCCGGCACGACATGAAGACTCTTGGAGAGTGTCGGTGCTTCATAGACTGTGACTAGGTGATGTGGAACAAAGAGGGACCCATGGAATTACTTTGTGTCCTCTACACTAACTATGCATTCTTTAAGCAAAATCTTGGTCAACAAATTTAAATTTTATATTGGATTAGATTCTTGTGACTCTTTATATAGAGTTAGTACGCATCACCCCTAGACCATATACTTTGTAAGAAGAGAAATAGTAATTAAGTGTAATATGCTAAAATTTTGTTGTTGTGTTCATAGTAATTAAATAGTATGCCAAAATATTTGAGGATAGAAAGAATAAGAAGGTGATGAAATTAGAATAGTGTAAAATACAAAAGTTCTTGAATAACTTATGTCAACTCCAATTAATTAGATTTGGAGCTAAAGGGATTTAATTAGAAAAGGCTATGCAAATTCAATGACTTGATGAAGCAAACTAAATGTTAAGAGGATTTGATCGGAAAAAAATGCTCAAATTTAGGGATCAGAAGTATAGTTTTGAAATTTTAATAAAGCATACGGGGAATATGAAACAAGTTGACTTACTATTCAAATAAGGACACATCATGCAAAAAATTAAAGTGTGTGTTGGTATGATTACAGGGACAAACCGAGTTAATCAAAGGAAGGATCGCACTACTTTGCCAATAACATGCCTGTGCATGAACGAGAGAGAAAGAGAGTAGCATGGGCTTTACGTAGGCGAGGCTCTATTTGCTGCCAAATTATGTATGATTTCCAGGACCTTTTCATTCATGTGGGAAGCTGTATGCAGTGACTTGTATTACCTTTTCTTTGTGCATGTTATATACTAGTTCATGTCATAGGTTGCCATGTTTGATGCACAAAGAGAGAGTTAATGTTATATACCCTTTAAAGCGCCAAAGAAGAAATATAATTGACCTTGCTTGGGGAAGTTGTTATATAGAGTTAATCTAATAGACTAATGTCAATCACATATCAAGAGATAATGTGATTCACATTAGATCCACTTGAAAACATGAATTTTTTTTGTAATTTTTATATATTAGAATTGACTTTGTTTAGTACGTCATAAAGGGGATATTCAATATTGTTTCCATTGATTCCCAAACCTCCACTATTTCCTACATATATGAGCAGTTCCTAACAGAGTTTATGTCACGCCTTGAATCCTGAGCATGCAAACATCCCTCGACGGTCGATTAAAAATGTGACGTCCCAAGACGCGTTGCCAACCCATTCTTTTTATCTTTCGATTAAATGCATGCGGAAGCAACTCAAATAATCACCCAGTCAATCAACAAAATAGGGATAGTCAAACACAACAAACAATTTTCAAAAGTCGCACATTTATTTATCCACTTGTTAACTCAAGGAGTTTAACATTTATATGCCTACAACATAATGCAACTCCTACACGAACTATGAGCAAAAAGGATAAAAAAAAAAAAAGGTCAGGGTTAACTCTAGCTTCACTAATGGCAATGCCAGCTAAAAAGTGTCGCATCTCGCGCCCACCATAATCGCACTTAGCAATTTTCCCACGCTACAAGCCCTGAAAATAGTTAACAACAACGGGGTGAGATATAAATCTCAACGAATTAACAACCTAAACCTCGATTTGGACACAAATTCGTCTTAGAGGCAGCCTAAACATGCAATGACATACAATCTTACCTTACCTTGGCATATCCTTGCATATTAGTACACCTCACATGGCAATATTAGTACAACACACATAAATAATAATCAGAACACAATCTCTAATAGCCAAACGTACTGTCAAACATGTGTTTCAATTATTACGACCTCTCGGGTCACGGCCAACACAAGAGTTGGCGGTCTTGTCCCGCCCCATCGGGCACGGCATTGTCTAGAACCTTTGCCTAGACAGCATTCCATAAAGGAACATCAATCCGGCCTCAACAGCGAATCGCAACCAGTTCCAAACCATCAAGAACAAGATCAAGCATCAGTCGTTACCTTCGCGACTTCTCTGTTCAGCTTCTTCATAGTCTCCGACATGAAGCGTTCTCTCTCAGCAGCTCCTGCTGCACCAACCCCAAATAGGACAAAAAAAAAAGAATTTATTTATTTTAGCAATCACCTAAGATCAATTAGAACTAGACAAACAAAAAATAAACATTAACCATCTTGGGAATAATATTGTAATTAAGAAATAATTAAGATTCTTGTTGCACAACATGATCCTCAGCCAAAGTATATCAAACAAGAATGACATGAGAAGGCACTGTGACTAGGTGATGTGGAACAAAGAGGGACCCATGGAATTACTTGTGTCCTCTACACTAACTATGCATTCTTTAAGCAAAATCTTGGTCAACAAATTTAAATTTTATATTGGATTAGATTCTTGTGACTCTTTATATAGAGTTGGTACACATCACCCCTAGACCATATACTTTGTAAGAAGAGAAATAGTAATTAAGTGTAATATGCTAAAATTTTGTTGTTGTGTTAATATTTGAGGATAGAAAGAATAAGAAGGTGATGAAATTAGAATAGTGTAAAATACAAAAGTTCTTGAATAACTTATGTCAACTCCAATTAATTAGATTTGGAACTAAAGGGATTTAATTAGAAAAGGCTATGCAAATTCAATGACTTGATGAAGCAAACTAAATGTTAAGAGGATTTGACCAGAAAAAAATGCTAAAATTTAGGGATCAGAAGTATAGTTTTGAAATTTTAATAAAGCATACAGGGAATATGAAACAAGTTGACTTACTATTCAAATAAGGACACATCATGCAAAAAATTGAAGTGTGTGTTGGTATGATTACAGGGACAAACCGAGTTAATCAAAGGAAGGATCGCACTACTTTGCCAATAACATGCCTGAGCATGAACGAGAGAGAGAGAGAGAGAGAGAGAGAGAGAGAGAGAGAGAGAGAGAGAGAGTGGCATGGGCTTTACGTAGGCGAGGCTCTATTTGCTGCCAAATTATGTATGATTTCCACGACCTTTTCATGCATGTGGGAAGGTGTATGCAGTGACTTGTATTACTTTTTCTTTGTGCATGTTATATACTAGTTCATGTCATAGGTTGCCATGTTTGATGCACAAAGAGAGAGTTAATGTTATATACCCTTTAAAGCGCCAAAGAAGAAATATAATTGACCTTGCTTGGGGAAGTTGTTATATAGAGTTAATCTAATAGACTAATGTCAATCACATATCAAGAGATAATGTGATTCACATTAGATCCACTTGAAAACATGATTTTTTTTTTTGTAATTTTTGTATATTAGAATTGACTTTGTTTAGTAGGTCATAAAGGGGATATTCGATATTTTTTCCATTGATTCCCAAACCTCCACTATTTCCTACATATATGAGCAGTTCCTAACAGGGTTTATAAGCCAACCTCCCTTCTTCCCTTCTCTCACAGACAAGCGCACAGAGCCCAAAACATAGATGGCATTCCACGAGCATTTCAGCCATCCACACAACTTGATCCGTTATTAACCCTTCACCCAAGGGCTCGACCCAACGGGTTCAGTGCTTCGGATGTGAATGCCTGATTGCAGCGTCCGTGGACGTCTTGGCCTGCATCCAGTGCAGCTACTTCCTGTACTAGCACTGCTTCCATGTTAAGCGCTTCATCCACCACCCTTCCTATTATAATATAACACAAAAAATAATAATGGATCTTGAAATTAAATCAATGCGAAATCACTAGAGCAATGAACAAGCAACTATAAGGAACACCAAAGATTAACGTGGTTCGGTCCAAGTGTCATTACTTATTTCACGGAGAGCGTTTGCAGCAAATAATCCATTATTCAATCGGAGATTACTCTGAGGAAAAAAAAATTCAGAAAATTACAAAGTTACAATTACTCATGCGTTCAGATATTTTCCAGCCTTCAAGTACATCAAATCCACAGAATTTACCTTCACGTAATTGCTCGACGGTCGCAGCCACTTCTTGAATTAACGGCCCGTGCACGCATCGACAATAGAAGGCCTACTCACGATGGTTCTCTGTTTTTGACCAGTAACACTATATCAGGAATGCTGTTCTCTCTTAATATTATAATAAAGAAAAGTAATCCCCCAAATCAGGCATTTGGCCGAACCAAAAGGAAAGCTTACGTTTGTTGTTTCTCTGCAGATTCGGTTTGACCGGGTGCATCTTCAGGATTCTTGTTTCTTATTTTTCATGCGCCAAAAGAAATAACGTAAGAGCAACCATCCAAAGTCTCGCTATTAACATCGGGTTGGATAGTTCAAACAGAAGCCATAATTAACAATTCTTTACCTTGGTTCGACAATTAAGCCAAGTTATAGTGTTCATCATCTATGTTAGCTCTCCTAATGCCCAGACGGACACCTAACCATCACAGACGTCTATCAAGTCTAAACAAAGCTTGAACTTGTCTAAGAGGAATGAAGTTGGGCCACATGTCAGATGTCCCACACCACCATCACTCACCAAGTCATTAAACCGCACCACCTCTTCTGCTCTTATCATACTCACCATGTCTCTCAACAACATTGTCCAAAATATAGCACAACTAACAGAAGCAAAGGCATAACTACTCAACAACCAACCATCTTTTATGTTCCCTGTATGACACGGGGTTCACAAATCTAGCTACTGCCACACTATCTAAACTACCTTCTCCAAAACATACACCACTATATGTTGTCCCCAACAAAACCAGGAGGATCCACTTCATAGCATTGCAATGTAAAAATGGATTAACCATATACATTCTCCTGATTGTAGTGATAGATCAAGCCTAGTACTATTCACAACATAATTCAAGCAAGCAACAATAGTGGCATGTAAAGCATGGGATAATTGCTCCACCCCCCAGTACACGATAACAATCTAGACAATTTATGATGTGTAGCAAGTAGGGTATATAATTTTTCAACTGCATGTTGGAAGGCCTTGACGCTTTTCCGATGTAACTCCTCCGACTCCCTCACAACATTCCAGCTGCCTCTCTCTACATTTCCATACCTAAACCTATCTCTAATGCACCCAAATTATCTATTTCATCATTGCATATAATTGTTGCTTTATCTCATACACATCCACTGACAACCCCGAACTTTCATCAATTGTGACCTTAGAGCAATTGTCAATTGCTATGGAATCATGCAACTCTACAAACCCTATCATATTGACTTCACTTTGAATATCTCTAGGCTCTCCCTGAAGCTCCACCTGTTTATGAACACCTATTGGGGCTAACAAGGTTAACAATACAACCTAGAGGTGGGTAGATAGGTTGTTTTTTTAAAGACTTTCATAGTTTTGCAGAAATTGGCAGCTATTATGTCAAGATCAAGTCATATTTCAAATATCATGAACAAGTTGAGTGTTGTTACAAGTAAGAGTGAGAGAAATAAGAGCACACAATGATATATAGTGGTTTAGCTTTATCCCTAAGCCTACGTCCACTGTCCACACTAATAGCCACAAGTCAAGCTGGATTGTACTAGTAATATATTAAACAAGTTACAACCACCAAAGATCAATCCTATTAGATGATAGATCACATTATCAAGAATCAGGTGTTGATGTCACTCATGTACACTGATCATTCACACAATTAAAAGCCGGAATATCTGAAGAGACTGAAACACTTTTGTTCTTTTTAAGGACACAACTTTCAGTAGATTTCTAGATTTTATATATTGCGTGTCCAACATTTGGCCTTCAAGATCTTCTCTCATATAGAAGTGTCTTGAATCTTCTTGTTGGAGATGTCTTCGAAAAGCATAGAGTCGTTAGAGATCCGTTAGAGCTATTGTCTAGATATAGAACTGCCTATACAGTCCTTTTTCTTGAGCATTTGCAAGCTAGCCCAAAATAGCTTTTGCTGCTGTATCGTCGCTGCTGATGGCTTTGACAAGTCTAACAAAAAAGTCTATTTCTAGTACTCCGACGTCTTCTTGTTCTAATGGTGAGTATCTTTCAGGTGACAATGACTATATTGGACTTATGTAACAATCATCTAGAATGGTCCTTGCTCCAACATCATCAATGACATGATATCTCCTACATTGACACAAACATTATAATCCGCTGATCTTCTTGTCCATTAGTGTTGTTTACCAACAAAAGATATTCATGATCTTTTTCCTTCTCTAATATCACTTATGTGTTTGATATAATATCACAAACATCTGCAAATATCATAGTGAACATTATACTAAGAAAAGTTTTGGAATCATCAAAATTCTTTGAAATGTTTCTCCAACGATCTTTCCCATTTTTATGATGACAAGACTATCCTACATATGTGAACTTTTATAATTGAAGAATTTACAAAAAAGATAAAGATTCACATTTGTTGGGATATAATACACGGAAACGACAGGATCTTGCAATTTACGTCAATGCGAAATCACCAGAGAAATAAATGAGAAAAATGAGGACACCAGAAATTTATGTGGTTATGTCCGAGTATCGGTACCTACGTCCACGGGGAGAGCCAATAGAAAATAATCCACTATAATCAGATAACCAGAGTTTACAATCACTCAAACGCTCAAGTGTTTCACACACCTAGATTTAACCCAAAACTCAAAGTGTTTATAAATAACAACTCACTTAGGTATAAACTCACAGCATAAAATTACCGCACGTTCAAGCTTAAAGTATAACACACGCGGCTTCAAGAAGTTGCGGCTCTTTCTCAAACGGCGTGAATGTCCGACTCCTTACGTAGCTTCGGCGGTGTTCCTACGTAAAGGACTTTGGCGGCATCAAAATGCAGAAGAAGAAGACCTGCAAAAATATATTTGCCTTTTATACGTGTGCCCAGGTCAAACTTTGACCTAGGCCCACCATCACTTTTGGCTTCACATGGGAGACTTCCTACGTGCGTCTCTCCTTCCCTCGACGTGTTTTATGTGTGTGTGCGTAAGGGCCCCACGAACCCTTTTACTTCAAGGTAGATTTCTTTTTTTTCAGATTCCGCAGCAACAAAGAAGAAACTTTCCCTTCTTTTAATTGTTATTTTATATTTCTTCTTTTGTGCAGCTTGAATGAGTCTAGCAAATCGCGTTTTGTAAACGCTCAAACTTGAGACATAATTTAACAATTCTCCACTTTTGCTCGATATTTAAAGCCAATTTATAGTGCTTATCATACATGCTGCTCTCCCAATGCCCCGACGGGCGCTCACTCTCCACAGATGCCAATAGAGCTCAAGCAGAGCTTGAGCTCCGCCAAAGGAACGGACTTAGTCATCATGTCTGTCGGGTTATTTGCTGTAGCAATCTTTTTGACAATAACAATACCCTTAGCTAAGACATCTTGGATGAAGTTATACCTAATGTTAATATGCTTCGTTCGCTCGTGATAAACTGGATTATACGTCAAATATATCGCACATTGGTTATCACAGTGTATATCCACACTTCTCTGTTCTAACCCAAAGTTCGAGAGCAAACTTTGTAACCATATCGCCTCATTCGCTACAAAGGTTAGTGTCATGTACTCTGCCTCAGTCGAAGACAATACAATGTGATCCTGTAAGGATACTTTCTAACTAACTGCACCACCAGCTAGCGTAAATACGTACCCTGCTAAAGATCTGCAATCATCCAAGTCACCGGCGTGATTCGAATCCACAAAACTAGTGGTCTCACTATCATTGTTGTCCCTCCGGTACATTATACCCACGTTTGTTGTTCCCTTCAAATATCTGAGCATCCACTTCACAGCTTCCTAATGAGTTTTATCAGGACGCTTTATATAGCGACTAACCACGCTCACAGCTTGTGAAATATCAGGTCTAGTGCACACCATAGCATACATAATACTAGCCACGTCACTAGAATAAGGAACACATGACATAAGCTCCTCCTCCTCCTCATTCTGCGGTGATAATTTATCTTCAAGAGTCCAACGGTAAATCCCATGACTCTAGTAAAGAGACTAACAACATCATGCCATGTTCTTCATCCTCAAGTATCTTACTGATGTTCTTCAGATCCAACATGAGTTTATTAAATTCATCTACGTGGGTTCTAATAGATGTACCTTCGGTAAATCTAAATTGAAACATCTTCTTTAACATGTACAAGCGATTGTTCAAATCTTTCTTCACATAGAGTGCTTAAAGTTTTGCCCATAATGCCGCGGCATCCTTTTCCTCAGCAATCTCTATTAAGACCTCATCCAACAAATTTAATATGATTATACTCTTTGCTTTTTCCATTAGGTCTACCATCTCAGAGGCTTTCATTATAATCGGCAACTCATCTTCACCATCCAGTGCCTTGGCCAAACCTTGTGTTGTTAATAATGCCCGCATAACACAAAGTTGTTGCTCCCGTTAAACTTCTCAATTTCAGATTTCCTCTCAGACATAATTGCAGTGACAGAATTTCCAAATAATAATCAAACAAGCAAAAGCTCCAAATCACAATTAAGAAATCTAACCCCAAGCTCTGATACCAATTGTTGGGATATAATACACGGAAACGACATGATCTTGCAATTTATGTCAACGCGAAATCATCAGATAAATAAACAAGAAAAATAAGGACACCAGAAATTTACGTGGTTCGGTCCGAGTATCGGTACCTACGTCCATGAGGAGAGCCAACAGTAAATAATCCACTATAATAAGAGAATCAAAGTTTACAATCGCTCAAATGCTTAAGTGTTTCCCACACCTAGATTTAACCCAAAACCCAAATTATTTATAAATAACAACTCACTTGGGTATAAACTCACGACACAAAATTACCACGCGCTCAAGCTCAAAGTATAACGCGTGCGGCTTCAAGAAGTTGCGGCTCTTTCTCAAACGGCGTGAACGTTCGACTCCTTACATAGCTTCGGCGGCGTGTTCCTACGTAAAGGACATCGGCGGGCAGAAGAACAGCCCAAATGCCATAATGCTCAAGACAAGTGGTACACTTAAGTGCCATAACTTTGAAAAGGTACACTTAAGTGCCAGTTTCAAAGTTAAATGGAACACTTAGGTGCCACTCCGGCGAAAATCCGGTCAAATGGGTGACGTGCAAATTTTCCGGCGACTTGGATATAAAACGACGCCGTTTTGCGTGCGACGTGGCGAAAATGCAAAAACGACATTGTTTTGTGTCGATGT
Organism: Eucalyptus marginata; assembly: GCA_014182565.1. NCBI lineage: Eukaryota > Viridiplantae > Streptophyta > Magnoliopsida > Myrtales > Myrtaceae > Eucalyptus > Eucalyptus marginata. The sequence continues at coordinate 40,967,155 of CM024592.1, read as the reverse complement.
GTAAATAATTAATATAAAAATTAATTGAATTAAAATTAAAGATTAATTTTATTTAAAATATTAAAAAAAAAAAAAAAAAAACTTAAAATTTAAAAAACTCAAAATTAAAAAAACTTAAAATTAAAAAAACTTAAAATTTAAAAACTCAAAATTTAAAATTTACAAAACTTAAAATTAAAAAAATAAAATTTAAAAAAAAATAAAATTTAAAAACTTACAATTTAAAAACTAAAAATTTAAAAAACTTAAAATTTAAAAACTTAAAATTTAAAAAACTTAAAATTTAAAAAGAAAAACTTAAAATTAAAATAACTTAAAATTAAAAAAAAAATTAACATTAAATTAAAATTAAATTAAAAACTTAAAATTTAAAAAAAATTAAAATTTTTTTAAAAAATTAAAAGTAAAATAACTTAAAATTAAAAAAAATTAAAATTAAAAAAATTAAATTAAAAACTTAAAAAACTTAAAATTTAAAAAGGGGCCGAAGGGGGCTTGAGGTGGCAATTTTAATTTTTTTTAATTTTAAGGTTTTTAAATTTTAATTTTTTTTTTAAATTTTAAGTTTTTAAATTTTTTTTAATTTTAATTTTTTAATTTTAAGTTTTTTTTTTTTTTTAATTTTTTTTAATTTTAATTTTTTTTTTAATTTTAATTTTTTTTAATTTTAAGTTTTTTTAATTTTAATTTTTTTAATATTAATTTTTTAAATATTAAAATTTTCAAATTTTAAGTTTTTTAATTTTAAGTTTTTTAATTTTAAGTTTTTTTAATTTTAAATTTTTTAAATTTTAATTTTTTAAAATTTAAGTTTTTTAAAATTTAAGTTTTTTAAAATTTTAAGTTTTTTAAATTTTAAGTTTTTTAATTTTAAGTTCTTTAATTTTAAGTTTTTTTAATTTTAAGTTTTTTAAATTTAAGTTTTTTAAATGTTAATTTTTTAAATTTTAAGTTTTTAAGTTTTTAATTTTTTAAATTTTAAGTTTTTTAAATTTTTAGAATATTTAAATAAAATTAAGTTTTAATTTAATTTAATTAATTTTTATATTAATTATTTATACATAATACACAAAACGACGTCGTTTTGCATTTTCTCCACGTCGCCGCGCAAAACGACGTCGTTTGTGTCCAACTCACCGGAAAATTCGCCACGTCACCCATTTGGCCGGATTTTGGAAGTGGCGACTTAAGTGCTCCACTTTCCGAAATGACACTTAAGTGTCTTTTTCGGTTATGGTTACAAAGACTTAATGTCTCCTCCCCCGCGCTACGCATTCAAGACCTGCGTCCCAAACTCGACATCGGCGGCATCAAAATGCAGAAGAAGAAGACCTGCAAAAATATATTTGCCTTTTATATGAGTGCCTAGGTCAAATTGACCTGGGCCCACCATCACTTTTGGCTTCACATGGGAGACTTCCTACGTGCGTCTCTCCTTCCCTCGGCGTGTTTTATGTGTGTGCGCGTAAGGGCCCCACGAACCCTTTTACTTCAAGGTAGATTTCCTTTTTTTGGATTCCACAACAGCAAAGAAGAAACTTTCCCTTCTTTTAATTGTTATTTTATATTTTTTCTTTTGTGTAGCTCGAAGGAGTCTAGCAAATCACATTTTGTAAACACTCAAACTCGAGACATAATTTAACAACATTAGTGTTGATCTATCAAAGAAGATACACTTTGCAAACATTAGAAACTCCATTAGATTGTCATGGAATGAGAAGACTAAATTTAAAGGATCTTTGAAATAAGAATAAATTACTAGGATCCACAGTCTTATGATGATTGATAATGTATTAGATAAGTAAGAAATCATCAAAAGACAGGCATTAAGGGACAACAGGACATATTTTAGAAAACATTGTCAACAATGCCTATAACTCCCCCCATCTTGATGCTAAAGATTTAAGCATATTTTATAAAATTATCAACTATCACATCAAGAATATATGTCTCTCCTTCTTTTTGTCATCAACAAAAAAGATAACTGTAGCACAATTGGCAATGCGCAAAAGATAATGTCATTAACTCAAAAGCATGGGAGTAAGTCTAACATCATCAAAAAGAAAAACAAGAGCTCAAAAGATAGCAACGTCTAAGAGGTGTGAGTGCGCTTTCTCTACTGGGAAGAGGTAGGAGGTTCATGTTTATCTGGGATAGGGTAGAGGGGATTAAACATTCCAAGCTCAGGATTGATCGCTCAAGTTTCACCAGATTTCGGGGGATGAAAGATATGGAAATTTTGATTTCTCGAACATCAGCTTGGAATTGAACTAGGGCGACAGCATTGGGAGCAGAAGTTTCCACCGAGGATGGCAATCGTTCTGGTCACGGAGGACAAGTTGATTGTCTCTGCAAATATTTTTGTTTCCTTTCCTTCTCAGCTTGTTCTGCTAATCTTTTTTTCAGAACAATGTTTGCTCGTTCATCATCTCCTTGGCCTAGAAGGATCACTTCATCCTTCTGATTTACCTAACCATCAGGAGTCATTCTGAGCATCATTCTGTCCAATGTTTTCTTCCCAATCTCTATGTTCAACAAGTTTTTGGGGGCAATATTATGAAAGTCAATTCCTTTATGTCGAAAGATTCAAGTGATTGATGCACCGTGCCATCCGATACATGTGGATAAAAATCATGTGTGAGAGGGAGAAAGCTTTGAATTTGGTGAGAATGGCTCAAATGACTCTAGTCTCATAACAAGATATATTGTTGCTCGAAGAAGATTTCAGATGAAGGCAGAGGGTCAATATCTTTTGGATGAAATTCACTTTGAGAGGTAGCTGGCTCGAGGGAACAATTCTTTAAAATTTGAAGTGAAATTTGGAATTTTTAGAACGAAGTTGTAACCTTCATCTGGTTTAACAGGGATCTTTTCAAAGACAATGTACTCAGTTTTGATAATTTCAGCCAATTCATCCATAATGACAGTAAACTTTTTCTTTTCAAAAGTGAAGATAAATGAATCGTGGCCTGGAAAGTGAAGATTTGAATAAAACAAGGTCACAAAAATCGAGATGAACTTCTTTTTTCAAGGAGGAGGAAAATTTTAGCTTGAGATCCTCAAAGAACTCAGAGATGAAGATACCGTGAACATCGAGATAGTCAAAATCAACATAGTGATGGGGGATAGGACCACGTTTGTCAAAAGACTGAGAAGCTTGTTCGTGATCTTTGCTTAAAAACATTTGAGAATCGAAAGAGGGATTAATTTCAAAGCTTTCAGTGGGCTCGAAGTGTTGAAATACCCGTTCATCGTCATTTCCCTTCACTTGTCACCTAATGTTTCCTCAGTTTCTGTTTGAGGCTCACTTTGTTCGGTGGTAGCCTCTGGTTGTTCAACAGTTGGAACAGGGACTTCTTGATGGATGGCATTGCGGGTTGATCCATAGTCGCTTGTTCAATCGGCTCACTTTTCCCTTCTATGTCAACAACAGCATCCTTGTCGTCTGTCTGTTGAGGATTTTTTAGGAGTTGTTTGTTCAACAAGACGAGAGGGCTCACCAACAGGGGCAGTAGGCAGGGTTAGTGGTTGAGTTTCAACAGTGCTGGATTCAGGAGCATGAAGAGATGGAACTTCTGCCAAAAGATATTTCTGAACGATTTCCTGAAGCTCTACTACTTTCTCCGGCGGACCATTTTTATCTGAAGTGGTGTAGGCAGTTGCAGCAGGGGAACAGTGGGTGCGATGGCAATTTCTTGTTGAAGTTGCAGTCAAGACTCAGGTGTTTTGGCAATGGGCGTTACTGCTTCTGTTGAGGATGGCATAGTCATGCTAGCTGTTGCGATGATCCATGTTCTCCGACCAGTTGAGACGTTTGAACACTTTGGCTTAAAGATACCTCGGTGGATGCAATTTGTTGCTTAGTTAAATCAATCTATGAACGTCTTTCTTTCGGTGCTCTTGAGAGAATAGTAGAGAGACAAGATGATTTTCTAGAAGGTTTCTAAGAAAAACGAGACTTGGGAGCCATCTTAAGAGAGAAATGAAGAGATTTGTGTGGAGAGAAGACTGAGTGTTGAATGTAAAGAGCGAAGAGGGGCTGAATACAAGAAGAGGAGGAGCAGTCTAGATGAGCGGTTTCTGTGAGAAATGATGTCCACTATCTTCTTATAAGTAGATGCAGTTAAGCCACGTTCAGAAGATTGTCCGTCACTCTAAATAATAGTAACTTTCTTATTCAATTTTTCGTATTTTTTTCAAGTGATCATCAACAATAACAGATAAATTAATCTGGAAAGAAAAAACAATAACAAATCAATTAAGACGATTTTTGTGTCAAAATGGTCACAAAGGGGAGAGAGAAATAGTACTCTAACGGTAACAATTTCAAATTTGATGTGTACCTGATGTCCGTTGTTTTGCCGATTTGTGACTGAAATTCAACAAATATTGGGGATAAGTACACTATTGGTGCCATAAGTTGTGTACGGCGCTCACTTTGGTGCCAAAAGTTTCCGCCGGATCACTTAAGTGCCAAATCGGAAAAAAAAAACGATCACTTTGGTGCCACCGGCGAGAAATTCCGGCCAAAATGATTACGTGGCATTTATATTTAAAAAAAAAAGTTTCTCGGCTTTTAAACGACGTCGTTTTCCATGCTCTTCAAGAAACAACGTCGTTTTGCCCTTATACGTGGACACCCTCACAAAAACGACGCTGTTTAGCTTGTACGTGGATTGAAATTAGGGTTAGGGTTTCTTCCTCGCCGCTCGGCCACCGTTGTTTGCCCGCCAACGCTTGGCCACCGTCGCTCGGCCACCATTGTCGATGCTCGACCAGGTGAGTGAGGAGAGAATGAGATTGTTGCTCAAGCAAGAAGTGGCAGAAAGAATAGGAGGCGAGGGCGGAGGAGGAGGAGGAAGAAGAGGGGTCGAAGGTGCCGCTACTGGTGCGCCGCCACCGCCGCCGCCACACCGCCGGTGCCATTGTTGGTGCCGCACCGGTACGTCTTCGGGTGTTGCCTTGGTGCCGTTCGGGCCGCTGGTGTCGTTCTTCAGGGAAGAAGACGACGTGCCTCCTCTCTCTCCCTCTCTCTCTCTTTCTCTCTCTTTCAATTTGGGGATTTAGGGTTTCGATTTGGGGGAAAGAAGCCAAACGACGTCGTTTTTCTGGTTTAGATGTTGATTGTGCTCTCCAGGCGAGCCACGTCGCCCTAAAAAATTAATAAAAAAAAAATGCCACGTCGGATTTCCGGTCAACCGATCGGAGTTGGCACTAAAATAATCGTTTTTCAATTTTTTTGGCACTTAAAGTGATCCGATGGAAACTTTTGACACCAAAGTGAGCGCCGTACAAAACTTTTAGCACTGTTAGTGTACTTATCCCACAAATATTGTGAGGCTTCTATTAAATATTACCTGGATGGTAGATATTACGAAATATAAGCTCTTCAAAAAGGGTTCGCCATATAATGACGACCCCATCAGCCATTCCTCAAGATCACATATATCATGATAAAACTCCTCTTCAATGAGTAATAAGATGCTTATTTAGGTAATACAACGAGACAAACTACGATACGCTTGGACAAGAATCCAAACGAATATCACGAGTACTGTCCCAAGGAAGCAACGCACTCCCCCCCAGCTTCACGAAGCGCAAGCCTCAAGCTGCCTCTTTTCCCCACTCTTCAGAAGGGTGTAAACGTGAAATGAAAAAGCCAAGCTCACGTACGAGCATATCAGTCCACGCTTGAAGCCTCTCGGATCGGAGATGAAGGCCAATCCCTTTCTCCGAAGCTCCCCTCTTTCGTGTTGCGTAGAAGCAACCCCAGCCTCTTCCCCTCCCTCTTCCAGGTGCTATATGTAACCCCCCCACCACCAAGGAAGCTTCGCATCGCACCACAAACACTTGGAATCTTTCAATCCCTGTTCGCTCCATCGTCGCACGTTCTGCAAGATCATGGCTTTCACAAGCTCTGCGAAGCCCAAGAGCGATGCGTCCAAGTTCAAATGCTTTAGGGACGGCGCGTTTGCTTCTCTAGGGAGCCTCATCAAGCTCCTCCTGAAGGGGACGGTCTTCACGTTCCAGTTACTCAAACCCCTGCTGACCAACAATGGCCACTGCAATACCCCCAACGAGTTCCTGAGCCGCCTCCTCATCGGAGTGTGTGCCTTCTCGTGAGCTTTCTCTTGCTTCACCGACAGCTGCACCAGCTCCAACGGCCTGGTCCATAACGGCATCGCCACGCCTTAAGGGTTGTGGCCCTCGCCGGCTTCTGAATTGGTCGACTTGTCCAAGTACAAGCTCCGGGCTGGCGTTGCTGTCGACCATTGTTTTCGCAGTGACGGCCCTGCTGGACCCGAACACTGTGGAGTGCTTGTACTCGTCGTCGTACAAGAAGGACCATAAGGTGTTGCTCAAGGCTGTGCCTGTGGTGATCGGCGCGATTTCTAGCGCCGGTTTCGTGGGATTCCCTAGCAAGAGGCATGGGATCGGGCATCCTTTTTCTAGTGACCAGTCCGATGATCGAAGTGCTTCCAAGGAGGTGGAATGATTTACAAGAGGAAGCTTCCATATGTGTGTGATTTAGAAGGGGAAGCTTTCTCTCTATAAATCCCACCATTTCCCGAGCTCCTTCAGCTCCATTCTAGCAATCTCTCTCTAGCGATTATTGTTTTGTGCAGTCGATTTCGTCGGTTAGGTTGGAATAGAGGCCATGGCGACGGAGATCTTGCGGCCTCAGGACTGCTTGGCCAGGCAAATGGGAGCCTCCTCCCCGGCGGCTTACCCCCGCCGGAGGAGCAGCAGCTACAAGAGCTCCTACGCTAATCCGAGGCCGAACAGGAGGCACCACAAGCACCCGCAGAGAAAGCGGCCCGGCGGCCTCGTGACGGGGAAGGCCGCTGTCCTCCGGCGAGGCGACGGTCCGGTCGTCGTTTCGGGATCAGGTCCAGAGCCGGAGATGGCGCGGAAGCAGGCCATCGCGCCGGGGCCGAAGTCCCCGGCGGCGGCGGCGGCCGCGGCGGGGGGGAGGGCCGTGGTGTACGCCGGATCGGCGTTCGCCGTGTCGCCGGAGCCGAGCTCGCTTCCGCTGCCGTCATTTTCGAAGGGGAAGAAGAAGCAGGCGCTCTCGGTCGACGAGCCGGCCACCAGGGACCTCCGGCGGTTGCTCCGGCTCGATCTCTTGTGAGGAAAACCAAGAGCTCTTTTCGAATACCGCCGAGTATAGATGACCTCTGAAGATCAGATCTAGCCGATTCCAGATCCATTTCCATCGCCTCTCTCCCTCTCTCTATCTCGAAGTTCTCGAGGTCTGGACCTTTCTGCGAGTTTTTTCAGGAAGGGGGGGCCGATCCGGAATTTGGAGAAACTAGGAGGAGCATGCGCCCAATACGCGCTTCTTTTGCTGTAATTAGGCTGCATTTTTAGTGAGTAGTTGTAATAGTGGGTACAGACTAAGGGTTCGAAGAAGGAAGAAAAGAAGAAATGGAGGGTTGGATTTGTAATATTGGGAAATAGCGCAGACGGAGTTGGAGCCTTGTTGGGGGGTGGGGGGGTGGTGTGAATGCGAGAGTTTTTCTCTTCTTGTCCTTGGACGAATCCGTGAAAAAACTTCTTTTGCTGCCATGCCCTTTTCTGTAATCGCGGAGAAGGATGGGAACTGGAGATTGTGAACCGTTGATGAGACGGTTTAGTTGAAAGCATATCGTTCTGTTTTGATCGAGGGACAACTCAAATTCGAGGTTCGAAGCATTCTCTCCGATCCAAGTCGGGCCGACCGGAACCTAACATAACTAACAGTTGCCTATGCCTGTCCAAAGACGATGAGTTACATGACATTTTTCTGAGCTCGGCAAGCCCGGCTCGGACTTCATTAGGTCGGGCACAAGTTACATGACTGAATGCGTGCTTCTGCAAACTCGTGTGTTGGCCCTAACGACCTCATGAGCCGTCTGGTCTATGATTAAGTCTAACTTGCATGGTAACTAGAATAAATTGTTGATGGAGGTCGGTGATTAGTAACTTCAAAGTTGATCTCTGAAGTTGATGGAGGTCGTTCTTTGCTTACCTTGCATTTGTCTATGTAGGTCTCACGCTAGATTAATTACCAATTAGATGAAGGGGAATGTTTGGTTCCGATGACATAGATGAACGGTTCGGTGAAATCTATGTTGTTGAGATCTTGGGCTCTCTGGATTCTAGTGAAACAATGGTGATTATTGGATTATGTTTTTTTTTTTTGATAAATTGATGAGATAAATTGGTAATTATATAACTTTTTTTTTAAAACTCGACTTTTGATAAGGAAAGCTGTTTGATAGATGAATATAAATAAGAACACATGGTTACTCACATACTTATTGACAAAGGGGACGAGTGCCAAAAGTCTTAAAATGTTTAACAAGTTCGATCGAGGTAATAAAACTTTGTCAAATCGGGTAATTAAATACTTTCATTAACTTCATTCATTTTTTTTTTTTTAAAGGCCAGAAGTAATCTTGAGACTAAACTGACAGGTTTGAAGAACATGGTTAATATCTATACAAAAGCCCGACATGTGCAAAAAATGACATTGTGCATGCCCAAGCTATATGGATTAGTTCTGTCCTATTTGAACTAGAAAAATATTGACATGTCATTTTAATTTATTTTTTTTAAGATATGCAGCGCACATTGCCAAAAAAAAAATTATGAAAATGACAAAAAAGGGCTGACATATAATAAAAAATACAAAACCTTTGGTAAGAGAGAGAGAAGGGTTGCCAACCCTCGACTACCTGGACACCGGTCACTCTCTTTGGGTGACGGTTTTTCTCTTTAAATTGTCATCTCTTTTCTCTTAATTTTTTTGGTTATTTTATATTGCTCAAATTGAACGAAATTATGCACTAAATTAACAAGCTTTATGATTTAATTATGCCATAACTCGATTGCATTTTTGCAGCAAATTTTCAGTATTTTTTTCAGTAGTAAGCCAATGTGAACTTTTATTTTTGAAATCTAGTAAAGAAAGCGATTGCCCATCTTTCATGAGATTACAAGTTCAATTTATGTTGGAAGTGAACATAATAAAAAATAATGAAAATCAGAGATTATGAATTGTTGACGAGACGATTTAGTTGAGGGTGTGTAGTTTTGTTTGGATCGACGGGAACTCAAAATTTGAGGTTTGGTGGTGCATTTTATTAGTTTTCTTAGTTGAACCGACGAGTTCATGTTATGCTTCAGTTAAAAACTAATCCTTCCTTTGAGGCGATTGATAATCTCTCGAAAATTTTAAGTAGCCTCTTGGAACGGGAGGGTTTTCTTGAAAGAAATTTTTGGAGTAGATGGATTTAGTATCACTCCTAGCTCACCGGTCGATCAATTCTTCACCGGCTGATGACCCTGTGCTTATAAATAATTTAAAAAGTTGGTTATCTTCATGATAATCCAAGTCAAAAGTTTTGTGATAAAACTAAAATACAAAATGGAAATTTCAAGAACAAGGAATATGATGCAATATGTATATGGGCACAACTGGAAGAGTTTTGTGGAGAATGATTTTACATTTAGACAAAGGGCTTCGACTCCAAGATCTTTCGCTTAATGTGATTGATGGTTGATACACTTTATTCTAAAGTGGATTTTAATACAGAGCCCCATCATCATAACCTAGGCTCGTTCGTCGCTACCGCCACTACTGCCCCCACGACCTCCTCGACCGTCTGATTGCGTGACCTTCGGCCCCATGGCGAGAGAGATCTCATTTGAACGAAGCTTGCCGATGTCAACCAACCTCAATGAAGCTTGTCATGGTCGCGCGACCACCCTCGGCAAATGTCAACTAGAGGCTGGCGAGCTAGATTTAATGCCACAATCGTCCCTATTTGAGAGAGATGTGGAACATTGTTGAAAAATAGTAGTAAGCCCATCAAGAAAGAAGAACAATATTGAGAGGAAGCAGTGGAAATGTTGATGGGTTTAGTGAAATATTCTTGTGGATGTTTTTTTGATTTGTCGATAATGGGTTGGTTTAGTGAAGTAATGTTATGGTTTGATGGAGTACGTGAAATGACGTTATGGCCCTTTTTTTTTTGTCACTGATGCGTTTACTAAAATAGTGTTGTGGATTTTCTTTTTTGTTTGTTGACAATGGGTTGGTTCAATGAAGTAGTATTATGGTTTGGTGCGGTACGTGAAATGGTGTTGTGGCTTTCTTTTTTTTCATTGATGGGTTTAATGAAATAGTGTTGTGGATTTTTTTAAGTTATCGATGATAGTTTGGTTTAGTGAGTGATGTTATGGTTTGGTGGAGTACATTGCATGTCACGCCTCAAACCTCAAGCGCGTGCGTATCACTCGGTGGTCGACTAAATTGCAACATTTCCAAGACGCGTCGCCAACCCAATCGATTATGCACACGTGGAAGCGAAATAAAGAATTTTCAGACAACAAACAAACATGGGATAGTAAAGCAAGACAATCAATTTAAACAAAACATACTTTTATAAACAAATCAGGTCAGCCTTACAAGGTTATATACATGAGGTCAAGATCCAAAAAGGACTACCAAGTTAACCCTACCCCGGCCCCTCTTACTTGGGATCCGGGTCCACTACGACACCATCAGGGATGTCGAGGTCTAGAGGGTCAGCTACCTCCTCTACTTCGGGCTCCTACTCATCCTCGGGCAATTGGTTCTCCACGATATTTGCAATAATATCAGCGTCCACAATAGGGTCGAGTACCACCTCACCCTAACCCTCGACGGCAGGTTCGTCGAAACCATCCACGGGACCTTCCCGGATCCCACCAGGCTCGTGACGAAACCACCCTTTAAATCGATGAGGTACCAACTAAGGTTGGCCCTCATCGACCTAGATCGTAGTCACAACGAGCTCGTGGGTCCAAGGATTCCCAGGGACAGGGAAGATGGTACGCTCGGTCTCCGCCTCTTGTGGCCACCCAAAACAGACATGGCGCACCTCCATCTAGGGACCTGTAAAGTTTAAACAACGATGGGGTGAGACAATGTCTCAGTAAGTCTACACCCTAAACCCCGATTAGGAAGGCGATACACCTAGAGGCAGCCTAAACACACATCAAATGAGACTTACCTCGCCTCAGCATCTCCTTGCACATTAGTACCATTCATATAATATATGCATACAGTCAATGTACTCAGTAATTGGAACACTTCAACTCACATCTCAATTAATCACAGGGGTCCTAATTATAAGACCAAATCGTTATGACACGTCTCATTCCGTGCTATACAATTTTGTCACATAATCAGCCGCGGTCAAATCACTCATCCAAGCGTTCCAATTAATTATGACCCAACGGCCACGGCCGACTCAATAGTCAGCGGTCTTCCGGCATAGCCGGGCGTCATCTCGTCCCATCGAACACGGTAACGTCTACATCTAGACGGCATTCCCAAAGGAGCATCGGCCCAGCCTCCACTGCGACCGGCATCTGTTGACATGGGGCATTCCCGAAGGAGTATCATCCAGCATAAAAGCTCGTGACGGGTTCTCATAACGATCACATGCACATCCAATCCCGGCTAAGGACATCGTGCTTTGCACTCAACTACTTCAATTTAAATAATGTGCTTGGCCCATTTTCTTCATATTAAAAACACCCGGTAAAATAATTGTGCGTGGGTTCACGATCAGATTGAACTATAAAATGTGATATCATCTCTTTTAAAAATTCAACTATTTTTATATAGTACTTAAAATATTTTTGCCGTAAAAAACTGACACCTAGTATTTTTCTAATTAAATACCGAAATTCCATATTTTTGAAATAATAAATCAAAAATCATCAATCATCATTCAATTGCATAAATTAACACTCAATTGCACAAACCGACTCCACCACGACGATCGACACAAAATTCTAACAACCGGCTATCCCGGTATAATTTTCACTAATTAATAAATAATTAAATAAATTGTAAAATAATTAAATAAATCACTAATTAAGCCAAATACACTAATCTAACCACCTAATTGGACTAATTAAATTAGTCTACCTAGGCTAGATGTACATAACCTACTAAACTAACTAATTAACTCAACTAACCACCTAATTGGCCTAACTAACTAATCTAATTTAACTAAACAAGCTAACTAATTACACTAATCACACTTAGCTTAATCTAACCCTTCCCTAAGCATAATTAACCCCTTAATTAAGGTTTAGGAGGTTAACTCACCAGATTAGCGAATAAACCGGTTCACGGCGACGGTGACGCGGAGGCGAGCAAGACTCGGGCCTACGGCGACACCCGAGTAGGCTCTGAAAGGCTCGAAAATGGTCCACAAAACTCTCAGCCCAAAGCTGAGAGTTCGGTTCTCTTTTGGGTTAGAGAAGCTGGTCGAGCGGCACGGTTGAGCTGGACACGGCGGGCTGGACGAGCGGCCTGGTCACAGCGCGGGGGACGGCAGAGATAGTTAGGTGGCGATGGTTGGCGGCTAGAGTAGCTCAGGCGAATGGACGTACAGGGCGTGCGGGCTATGGATGCGAATGGGAACGGGACTGTGAGCAAAGATAGGCCGGCGCTTGGGCGGCTCGGACGAGTAGCGAGGGGGCCAGGCGGTTGCTTGCGAGTTGCTGCTAGTTCGGTAAAGGGTTCAAGGTGGCTTGGAAGCCTTGGAAATGAAGTCTTCAACTGATCCAAATGAAGAAGAAGCTGAGGAAGAAGATGAAGCTGCTGCTGGTAGGAAAGGAGGGGACAAGGAGCTTCTGAAGTCCACCAAAATATCACAAAACACTTGACTAAAGCCCCCAAAATCTTCAGCTCTATCACCAGCAGCCATTTCTCTCCCAATCTTCCCCAACAAGCCACAATTGATGCCCAAATGTTGCAGCCTCCATGGCCCTACGAATTTCAAGTATTCCCTCACCAAATCAACTCAAATTCACACCAAATGGCTTCCAATTCATGGCCAAATTGTTGAGGAGGAAGCCCACACCAAATTCTACAATTTCCTTCACCATTTGATCCGTCTTGAAGGCCAAAAATCCACACCAAAATGGCCCTCCGAATTTCCCGGTTTTAAATCGTTCAATTTTGATTTTTCGCCGAAAATCCAGGCTCACCAAAAATTCTTCAAAGGATGAGTCTACATCTTAAAAATAAATTGTGACACACTAGAACTTTCGATTCCTGAAAGCGGGTTCAATTTCGTGGTTAATTTCAACCGAACGTGATTTTAGCTTAACCTAACCTACTGGGTAGCTTTTATGAATTTTTAGCGCATTTGACTCGTGGTCGATTATTTTCGATCCATATTGTACATCTTCGACACATTGGCAACTCTTAGTTGTCTTGAAAATCTCAAAATTTCAATTACGGGCACATGGTACAGAATCGACAGAAAAATTAGTTTAGTGCTGTTCGACAAGAATTTTGCAATCAAGTGGAATCACCCATAATTTAATTACATGCCTTTGTCGAATGGACCTATCTCTGGTCTCTAATTGATTTTAACGATGCCGTATTGATCCTTGCAGATTAACACGGTCAAGCAGTCGATTTCTGATCGAATTCTCAAGTCAGTCGCGTTTATGTTCCTTAACAGCTTCACCAGATAGATTAGTTATCTCGTGAGTGATCAGCTCAAAGAAAAATACTATAGACGCGTCGATGAAAGGCCCAATTCACATTATCGGGACATGGTCAAAAATCATGATGTCACATTGCATGTAAACTTCTTTATTGCAATTTGATTGCTTGTTTATTCGGAGTGAAAAAATGCCAGCATTTACTATATCTCATGTTCTTATCTTGTTTGACTTTATCGTCTGCTTCAAAATGATTCTCATGAATGATATTATAAGTCGAATTTACTTAAGTATCTTCTCTAGTTGACTCTACTACTAGAGAAAAGGAAGAAGGTGTATGGTTTCACCCCATCAAATTTCAAACTGTAAAAAACATTCATTTTATTTCCACAAACAGAATAATTATACATGTACAAAACATGTCGACAAATACAAAATATGTTTAAGATAACACACTATGGCAAACTTATGACATCCTTCACATTCAAACTCATCAATGGTGTTTGTGGGTTAAAGCAAAATAAAGTATATTTATTTTTCACACAATTGAAGGACTTGATCTTCTGCTTAAGACAATGTAAACTATTTTGATCTTTCTTGGACTACTACGTCACTAGTCTCCATCACTTTTGATTTCGCCATTGCCATATTCAAATTCTTTGTGAATGGCCAAATCCCACATCCTATTCTAGACAAACTAATGACCTTGAAGACCACACGACTCCATATGAAGCTCATATTTTACATCAACTAGGCAATGGCAATGAACTCAAAATGTTTCTTCTTGATTCGTTGGAGTTTAGTCAATGCATTGACGATATCCATTCGTTCCCTCGGAGACTCAAAAGAGCAAGCCACTCCTATTTCGATGATCGAAACCAAACACTCCAGAGTGCTAAACCAGCTTTTGTCCTTGCCATCTAGAGCGACGATTCGTCTTTTCTCAAAGTCTTGGTTTTCCTGAAGCAGAATGGGATCAATTACCTTTTCCACTTGATTTGCTAGAGCTTCCTTTGCGAAGCAATGAAGGTTCAACCCATTTTCAAACATCTCATCAGTTGGCCTCTTGCCTATGAACATCTCCAAAATGAGGACTCCAAAGCTGTACACATCTCCTTTTGTGGATATTGCACTTCCCGAGCCATACTCTACAATAGTCAATAGAGCATAGTCATGCATGGTGAAATAAATTGAGATTGAAATATAGTCTAGTGATGTTTCGTGCATTTGCCTTTTTATTTAAGGATCGATCTCCAATTGCGTGTTCGATATGAGGAAATAAATTGAAAGGCCGAACTTCTACGTCATTACCTGGAGCTATGTAGCCAAAAGATCCTTTTACTTCGATAAAGCTTGATTGATCAACCAATAACTTATGCGTTGCTTCTGGAAGGAACCTGGCAAGCCCGAAATCACCTACATGTCCAGTCATTTCATCATCAAGAAGGACATTGCTTGGCTTTAGATCACAATGAACTATTGGCATTTCAAGGTGATGATGGAGATAATCTAGTGCGCAAGCAACGTCAATGGCAATATTCACTCTTCCAAGTAGACTTAACTTGCTTCTTGCCGTATACTGCGATGTAGTTGGGTGCAACCATTCATCCAAGCTCCCATTCGACATGAATTCATAGACCAATGCCTTGAAATCATTTCCATTAAAATCAAACCCAGAACATGCTGTAAGTACCTTCACGAGATTACGGTGTCGGATTCGTCTCAAGACCCCGCACTCAGTTATGAAGCTTTTGCAAGCTCCGTAACGTGTAAGATCAAGAATCTTGATGGCCACGATCGACTGAGTCTGATCAAGAAGCCCTCTATACACGGACCCAAAATTGCCCATGCCGAGCAAATTGGTGGAAGAGAATCCACCCGTTGCTTTCAGTAGACTGTGATAAGAAACATGCAAAAGCCCATTTTCAAAAGAGCTTGAAGCTAATGCGTTCTTATTGTGTCTAGACCAGAAGAAGTATAAGAAAGAGAGTACGGAGGCTACTCCTACAAGAGCTGAGACTATGGATATTAGGATTTTTGCAATTCCACTTATTCTCACATGTTTGGACTCTTCGCAATCGCATTTGGGTAGTTGAAAATTTGGCAAACCCCCGCAAAGCTTCTTGTTTCCAACAATTGAAGTTGAAATGACACTTCTAAAAACTCCTCCTATAGGCAATGCACCCTCGAAATCGTTGTAAGATAGGCTCAAATTCATCAGATTCAGTGACCCTAGAAATTTTGGGATATGGCCGGACAATCGGTTGTTGGAAACATTCAAAACTTGAAGGCCTTTCATGGAACTCATAGTCAATGGCAGGGGCCCTTCAAAGAAATTATCTTGCATATATAGGCCTTCCATGCTTAGACAACTGCCGATACTGCTTGGAATCTGTTGAGATAATTTGTTCCCATTAAGAGCTAATGCGCCGAGATTTTTCAATTTTCCAACCTCTGCCGGAAGGGAGCCGGTCAAACTATTTTGAGACAAGTCAATATAAATTGACAAAGATGAAAGGCCCATAATTTCCGGGGGAATGTTACCGCTGAGGTCATTATTTGAAAGGTCTAAGAGAAGTAGGTTCTGGCAGTTTCCTAGAGACGATGGTATCAAGCCTCGGAGATTATTGCTACGCATTCCCAATTTACTTAACATCCTCAAATTCCCGATAGATTCTGGTATCTTTCCCGAGAATTTGCTTTGACGAAGATCCATAATCTCCAATTTGTTCAGGTTTCCAATCTCATAAGGAATGTTTCCTGAGATGTTGTTCCACCCCATGAACAGGAATTGCAATTTGATGAGATTTCCAATTCCAGAAGGTAAGGTTCCAGAAATATGGTTCCTGCTTAACCCAAAATACGAAAGGGTGATAGAGAGGTTACTGATACAATCGGGAATTGGTCCTCCGAAAGCATTGACCTCTATACCTAATACTCTCAAGTTTGTGGAATTGGTTAAAGAGCAAAGGAAATCCAAATCAATAGATTCCCCACTTCCTAAGTTGTTATAGCCAATTTCAAACCAATAGTGTTCTCTCATCTTTGAGAAAGAAGGAACTTTCCCGGTAAAGTTGTTCGACCAGATTACAAAGATATCGAGATTAGAGGCATTGGTTATTGACTTAGGAATGGATCCGGTGAAGTGATTTTCAAACAAATTGATATGCTTGAGATTTGGAAGAGTGAAGCCTAAATCATTGGGTAAGTCACCCTCTAATTGATTTCCACCCGCATAAAGATGTATCATAGTGGATATATTGAAAATCGAGATAGGAATCGTACCAACAAATTTATTGAAGGAGAGAACGAGGGAGCATAGATTTCTCAGTCGGCCAAGAGTCTCTGGGATCATACCGCCGAGATTATTTATCCCCATATTGAAGAGTTGCAGAAAGGATAAGTTTCCAAACGATGGCGGAATGTTTCCGGTCAAGCTGTTACCATGAAGTTGAAGTTTTTGGAGCATGGACAACGACCCAAGCTCTGTAGGCAAATTTCCTTCCAGCCTATTGAAACCTAAATTAAGAACGAGCAAATTAGAGCAATGGGAGAGATTCGAATGGATTTGTCCACTGAACGAGTTATTATTAAGGAACAACTCGTGCAACCGAAACAAGCGGCCAAATTGCTGGGGAATTTCGGAGCGGAAACTGTTGTTCTGCAAATAGACTTTCCTCAGAAAGCTCAAGTTACCAATATGGGGTGGCACAACCCCAGCTAGGTTCTTGGAGTGGAGGTCTAGTATGGTGACTCTTCGGTGTCTATGACCGCATGTGACGCCGTACCACTCGCAGAAGTGGCTAGAATCATTCCATGAGCTCAAAACCCCACCAGGATCAACTATTCGAGCCTTGAATTCCAGCAAAGCAAGCCGATCAGTCTCGTTCTTGCCAGCTTTTACTAAAGATAGGACACTTCCTAATAGAAGAATGATGGTGGTAAAGCATGAGAACGACCCAAATAAAATTCGAACTCTATAGGGAAGGTCCATAAGGATTTGTAGCAAAGCGCACTCAGCTCGAGTCTCTTTCTGTTTTCTTGCAATGTTGTTTCGAAACGATTTGGGAATATATAATAGCGGGCAACATGTTCTGTCATACTAAGGCATGTTAAATTCATCATTTCAAGAATAGTCATGACAGATCTTTTCATGGTCCTCTCAAGTTAAGAAAATTAGAAGGCCGTGACATGCAAGGTAACTATTGATGATCAAATCAGTCAATGAAAGCTGAAAAAACCACCGGGGCCCCCTTTATTTTCATCGTCAATCATGTCTTTCCATTCCCTGAATTTACGAGCCGTTTAGTAGGGGTGACGACTTGAGCCTTTTCCGCACATATAAAATCTTAAATTTCCATTACTCAAAAAAAAATTAGAAGGCCGTGACATGCAAGGTAACTTTTTTTCATTCTCAATTGTGTCTTTTCATCCCTAAATTTACAGGCCGTTTAGTAGGGGTGACGACTTGAGGCCTTTCCGTGCATATCAAATCTTAACTTTCCATTATTTAAAAGAAAATTAGAAGGCCGTCACATGCAAGCTAACTTTTTTTCTCTGTCAATTGTGTCTTTCCATTCCTTGAATTTACAGGCCGTTTAGTAGGGGTGACAACTTGATCCTTTTTCCGCGCATTATCTTAACTTTCCTCTACTCAGAAGAAAATTAGAAGGCTGTGACGTGCAAGGTAACTTTTTTTCTTTGTCAATTGTGTCTTTCCACTCCCTGAATTTACGGGCCGCTTAGTAGGGTGACGACTTGTGCCGTTTCCACGCATATAAAATCTTAACTTTCCATTACTCAAAAGAAAATTAGAAGGCCGTGACATGCAAGGTAACTTTTTTTCATTATCGATTGTGTCTTTCCATTCCCTTAATTTACAGGCCGTTTAGTAGGGGTGACAACTTGAGCCTTTTCCGCACATATAAAATATTAACTTTCCATTACTCAAAAGAGAATTACAAGGCCGTGACATGCAAAAAGGTAATTTTTTTTCTTTGTCAATTGTGTCTTTCCATTCCCTGAATTTGCGGGCCATTTAGTAGGGGTGACGACTTGAGGTTTTTCTGCGCATTTAAAATCTTAATTTTTCATTTCTCAAAAGCATAACAGTATTAATTGTACATATAAGTAGATTTATTTCACAATTTATAATCAACTTTACTGTCATTTTCCAATTATAATATATATCTTTTCTATAAATTATACATTTTGGGTTTATTATTAAATTTAAAAGTAGCGCTTATACAGAAAAAAGAGCAAAATCTCTACAATGGTGAAGCAGAATTTATTTCAAGATAGTACCTCTGATATTAATGCTGTGCCCTCGTGTAACTTGTCACATTGATATACAAATTGGATTTTGCTTCTTGAGTACTTATAGACGAATTATTAATTGATAGTAACAAAGCCCACCGCTATTATATTATTATCTTTAAATTTTGAATATAGTCATATTGTTATTTAAAAAAATTATTGGAATTATAAAAAAAACTTCGTATATATTTAATCCCAAAGGCATATAATTAGTCAAAAGAGTAAACAAGTTGTAATTGGCATATGATATTTAATTGAAAAAGTGCAATAGTTCAAGTCAAATAAACGATCCTTCTTCTTTTGACAAGTTGTGGTCGAGACAATTCACAAGGGAAAAGTCGTGGGAACATCAATCTGTTTCGTCCATTCAACCTTTCTTTTGCTTTTATTTCCCTAGAATCTAGGAATTATATACAAAGACCCAATTAGGGAAAGTCATAATACCAGATTTTACCTTATGGGTGAAGATGATCCTTTGGTATCAAAAATCCAGAGGAGATTGTTCGGTTTTATACTTAACAAAACCACGCAGGTGCATCGCCTCAAAGTGCATGGCAAGCCAACTTTGCCTCCCATGTTGACCAAATTTCCTCCATGCATAGGCCGATTCGATTGCAATTGGATTTACTTCCTTTAATTAACTGCAAATGATCTTTTAATTAGTCGCGACATCCACAAGAAAAAAAATGAAAAATAATTTTAGGGTCGTCAAATCTTTCGGGTGCGATGTGACTAAAAAGAATTTATTTTTATTTTTTTAGCAATCACCTAAGACCAATTAGAACTAGACAAACAAAAATGAACATTAACCCTCTTAGGAATAATACTATAATTAGGAAATAATTAAGATTCTTGTCGCAACAAAAATGAACATTAACCCTCTTAGGAATAATACTATAATTAGGAAATAATTAAGATTCTTGTCGCAAGACATGATCCTCATCCAAGGCGAATCAAAGAAGAATGACATGAAAAGGCAAGGTGATTAGATGATGTGGGGAACAAAGAGGAACCCGTGGAATTACTTTGTGATGTGGAACAAAGAGGGACCCGCGGAATTACTTTGTGTCCTCTGCACTAACTATGCATTCTTTAAGCAAAGTCTTGGTCAACAAATTTAAATTTTATATTGGATTAGATTCCTGTGACTCTTTATATAGAGTTAGTACACATCACCCCTAGACCATATACTTTGTAAGAAGAGAAATACTAAGTGTAATATGCTAAAATTTTGTTGTTGTGTTCGTAGTAATTAAATAGTATGCCATAAAATTTGAGGATAGAAAGAATAAGAAGGTGATGAAATTAGAATAGTGCAAAATACAAAAGTTCTCGAATAAGGTATGTCAACTCCAATTAATTATATTTGGAGCTAAATGGATTTAATTAGAAAAGGCTATGCAAATTCAATAACTTGATGAAACAAACGAAATGTTAGAGACCGACCAAAAAAAAAACTAAATGTTAGAGGATTTGACCAGACAAAATTGCTCAAATTTAGGGATCAAAAGTATAGTTTGGAAATTTTATTGAAGCATACAGGGAATATGAAACAAGTTGACTTACTATTCAAATAAGGACACACCATGCAAAAAATTAAAGTGTGTGTCGGTATGATTACGGGAACAAACTGAGTTAATCAAAGGAAGGATCGCACTACTTTGCCAATAACCTGCCTGAGCATGAACGATAGAGAGAGAGAGAGAGAGAGAGAGTTGAGTTGGTCAACATTCTCTTTTTCTTTGTGCATGTTATATACTAGTTAATGTCATAGGTTGCCATGTTTGATGCACAAAGAGAGAGTTAATGTTATATACCCTTTAAAGCGCCAAAGAAGAAATATAATTGACCTGGCTTGGGGAAGTTGTTATATGGAGTTAATCTAATAGACTAATGTCAACCACATATCAAGAGATAATGATTCATATTAGATCCAACCGAAAACATGAATTTTTGTGTAATTATTGTATATTATAATTGACTTTGTTCAAGAGGATATTCGGTATTTTTTCCATTGAATCTCAAACCTCCACTATTTCCTACAAATATGAGCAGTTCCTAATGGAGTTTATAAGCCAACCCCCCTTCCTCCCTTCTCTCACAGACAAGAGCACGGAGCCCAAAACATAGATGGAATTCCACGAGCATTTCAGCCATCCACACATCTTGATCCCTTATCAACCCTTCACCCAAGGGGTCGACCAACGGATTCAGTGCTTCGGATGTGAATGCCTGATCGCAGCGTCCGTGGACGTCTTTGCCTGCATCCAGTGCAGCTACTTCCTCTACCCGCGCTGCTTCAATGTGAAGCGCTTCATTCACCACCCTTCCTATTATAATATAACGCAAAAACACTGATGGATCTTGTAATTCGAAATCATTAGAGCAATGAACAGGAAGTAATGAATGAGCGACAATAAGGAACACCAAAGATTAACATGGTTTGGTCCGAGTGTCGTTACTTATTTCATGGAAAGAATCAGCAGCAAATAATCCATTAATCAATCAAAGAATTACCCTGACAAAAAAAAAAAAAAAAAAGGGAGAAATATAGAGTTACAATTGCTCAAACATTCGAACATTTTCCATCCTTGAGGTACATCCAAACCCACAGAATTTACCTTCATGTAATTGCTCAACGGTCGCAGCCACTTCTTGAATTAACAGCCCGCACGCATCAACAATAGAAGACCTACTCACGATGGTTCTCTGTTTTTGACCAATAACACTATATCAGAAATGTGGTTCTCTCTTAATATTATAATAAAGAAAAGTAATCCCCCAAATCAGGCAATTGGCTGAACCAAAAGGAAAGCTTACTTTTTTTTTTTTTTTTGGTAAAAGCTTACTTTTGTTAATCATGGACGTCTACCAAATCTAAGCAAAGCTTGAACTTCTCTAGAGGAATGAAGTTTGGCCACATGTCAGATGTCCCATGCCACCATCATTCACCAAGTCATTAGACCACGCCACCTCTTCAGCTCTTATCATGCTCACCATGTCTGTCAACAATATCATCCAAAACATAGCACGACTAACAGAAGCAAAGGCATAACTACTCAACAATTAACCATCTTTCATGTTCCCTATTGACACGGGGTTCACAAATCTAGCTACTGCCACACTATCTGAATTGCCTTCTCCAAAACATACATCAATGTATGTTGTGCCTAACAAAACCAAGAGGATCCACTTCATAGCATTGCAATGTATATGTGGATTAACCGTATACATTCTCCTGATTGCATGTGATAGATCAAGCCTAGCACTATATTGAAGCAAGCAACAATATTGGCATGTAAAGCATGGGATAATTGCTCCATCCCCCCCAAAGTACAAGGTAACAATCTAGACAATTTATGATGTGTAGCAAGTAAGGTACTTACATAATTTTTCAACTACATGTTGAAAGGCCTTGACACTTTTCTGTTGTAACTCCTTTGAGTCACTCACAACATTCTAGCGGCCTCTCTCTACATATCCATACCTGAAGCTATCTCTATTGCACCCAAATTATCTATTTCAATATTTGCGTATAATTATCGCTTTATTTCATACACATCCGTTAACCACCCCAAACTTTCATCAAGTGTGGCCTTAGAACAACTGTCAGCTGCTGTGGAATCTAGCGACTCTACAAACCTTGTCATATTGACTTCACTCTGAATATCTCTAGGCTCTCCCTGAAGCTCCACCTATTTCTGAACACCTATTGGGGCTAACAAAAGAACCTAGAGGTGCGTGGGTAGGTTATTTTTTTTAAAAGACTTTGACAGTTTTGCATAAATTGGCAACTATTATGTCAAGATCAAGTCAAGTAAATATTTCAAATATCGTGAACAAGTTGAGTGCCGTTTCAAGTAAGAGTGAGAAAAATAAGAGCACACAATTATATATAGTGGTTCAGTTTTATCCCTAAGCCTACGTCCACTGTCCACGCCGATAACCATAGGCCAGGCTAGATTGCACTAGTAATATATTAAACAAGTTACAACCAGCAAACATCAATCCTATCAAATGATAGATCGCACTATCAAGAACAAGTGTTGCTATCACTCGTGTACACTGATCATTCACTCAATTAAAAGCCGATAAGAACACTATAGTGAATATCTGAAGAGACTGAAACATTTTTGCATTTTTTAAGAACATAACTTTCAGCAAATTTCTAGATTTTATATATTGCGTGTCTAACATTTGGCCTTCAAGATCTTCTCTTATGTAGTAGTGCCTTTAATCTTCTTGTTGGAGATGTCTTAGAAAGGCAAAGAGTCATTAGAGATCCATTAGTGCTGCTGTCTAGATATAAAACTACCCATGCGGTCCTTTTTCCTCAACATTTGCAAACTAGCCCAAAATAGCTTATGTTGTTGTATTGTCGCTGATGGCTTTGACAAGTCTAACAAAAAAGTCTATTTCTAGTACTCTGGTGTCTTCTTGTTCTAATGGTGTGCATCTTCAAGTGACAACAACTATACTGGACTTATGTAACAATCATTTAAAATGGTCCCTGCTACAACATCACCAATGACATGATATCTCCTGCATTGACATGAACATTATAATCAACTGATCTTTTAGTCTGTTAGTGCTGTTTACCAACAGAAAATATTCGTGATCTTTTTTCCTTCTCTAATATCACTTATGGGTTTGATATAATATCACAAACATCTGCAAATATCACAGTAAATATTATACTAAGAAAAGTTTTGGAATCGTCAAAATTCTTTGAAATGTTTCTCAAACAATCTTTCCATGCTTATGATGGCAAAACTATCCTACAGATATGAACTTTTATAATTGAAGAATTTACAGAAAAGATAAAGATCCGAATTAGTGTTGATCTATCAAAGAAGATACACTTTGCAAACATTAGAAACTCCATAAGATTTTCATGGAATGAGAAGACTAAATCTAAAGGATCTTTGAAGATAAGAATGAATTACTAGGATCCACAATCTTATGATGATTGAGAATGCATAAGATAAGTAAGAAATCATCAAAAGACAGGCATTAAGGGACAACATGATATATTTTAGAAAACATTATCTACGATGCGTATAACTCCCCCCATCTTGATGTTAAAGATTTTTTAGCATATTTTATAAAATCATCAAATTTCACATCAAGAATCTATGTCTCTCCCCCTATTTGTCATCAACAAAAAAAGATAATTGTTAAAAAATTGGCAAGGTGCAAAAGATAATGTCATTAACTCAAAAGCATGGGAGTAAATCTAACATCATCAGAAAGAAAAACAAGAGCACAAAAGATAGCAACGTCTAAGAGGTGTGAGTGTGCTTTCTCTACTAGGAGGAGGTAGGTGTCACGCTCCAAACCCTTGACCAGGAGAACATCCCACAACGGTCATATAGTTGCGACGTCCCATGATGCGTCACTAATCCATTCTTTTTATTTTTCAATTAAATGCAAGCGGAAGCATTTAATACATCAATCAACACCTAGTCAAATATAAATATAGCAATAGTAAAGTAGTACAGCAGTAACACTTCCAAAATGCTACTTTGTTTTATATATTACCAGGAATTTTCATATTTACGAACCATTATAAAAACCAGCAGGAGTCTAGGGTTGTTTGAGTCCATAGAGTGCCTTCTTTAATCAATATACATCTTGGGGTCTACTTAGTTCTTTAAAAGAAGGAGGTTGCAACATAAAAACTTTTTCTTTGATGTAGTCATTTAGAAATGCACTTTTTACATCCATATGATATAATTCAAAATTACAAAAATAGACATGTGGTAATAGAAGTCGTATAGCCTCTAATCTTGCAATGGAAACATATGTCTCAT
Source organism: Eucalyptus marginata (assembly GCA_014182565.1). Taxonomy (NCBI): domain Eukaryota; kingdom Viridiplantae; phylum Streptophyta; class Magnoliopsida; order Myrtales; family Myrtaceae; genus Eucalyptus; species Eucalyptus marginata. Next base: position 40,942,523 of record CM024592.1, on the reverse strand, counting down.
CATAATCAATACCTTCTATAGCTCAAATTGGACGAAACTAGGCACTTTAGTCGGACTAAATTGACAAGTTTTAAGGATTTAGTTGTACTATGACTCAATTGTACTTTTGCGACAAATTTTTGGTGCTTTTCCAATAATAAGCCATTGTGAATTTTATCTTTGAAATCCCCAAAGACCGTGAAAAGAACATAAATTACCCACCGGGTTGACTTATTAAAAAAGGGTCACCGGACTTTCACAAGACCGTAAGTTCAATTTATATCGTGACCAAACATAATATATTACGATAAAATAGCCAATTATAAATTGTTGACGAGGCGATTTAGTTGAGAGGAGGTTGGTACATTTTATCGGTTTTCTTAATAGAACAGGCAAGTTCACGTTATGCATGAGTTAAAAGCTAATCCTTCCTTCAAGCCTTGGAGGCAATTGATAATTTTTCGAAAATTTTAAATAGCCTCTTGAAACAGGAGCGTTTTCTTGAAAGAAAATTTCTGTGTGCACGGATTTAGTATCACCCCTAGCTTAACGGCCGATCAATTCTTCACCGAACGGCTAACAAGTGTTTATAAATAATTAAAAAAAGTTGGTTATCTTCACGAAAAACCAGCTAACAGTAGTTTAAACTTCCGTAAAATGATTTGCGTATTTTAGAAACAAAATTTAACTTGGTCTCCATCATCCTCTTTACCTTAACTTGATGCACGACCCTACATCGATTTTATAATTTTTACATCCTCAAATTTTACAACCCTGCATTTTAATCAATCCTAAAGTAATGAAAAACCTTTGTCCAACGAGCGAAACTCAGAAGAAGGTTAGGAAATTGGCGAGAGGTTTTTCAAAGAAGAGCGGCAATTTTATATTCCAAATAAGAAGTTTCACGACAAAACTAAAATATAATATGGAAATTTAGAAAGCAAGGAATACAATATACAGGCGCATTTGGGAGAGTTTTGTGGGGAATGAGTTTGCATCTAGATAAAGGGTTTCGACTCCGAGATCTTTCTCTCAATGTGATTGTTGGTGGATACGCTTTATTTTAAAATGAATTTTAACTCAAAGCCCCACCATCGTAACTTAGGCTCGCCCGCCACTGTCGCCCCTACCACCTCCTTGACCCTCCCATCACCCAAGGCGAGACACATCTCACTCGGACAAAGCTTGCTGGTGTCGACCGACCTGGACGAAGCTTGTTAGAGTCACATGACCACCCCGGCAAATGTCGACTAGAGGCCAGCAACCTAGATTTAGCGCCACGACCGTCTCCGTTTGAGAGAGAGGTGGAACGATGTAGAAAAATAGCTGGATAAAAACAGGAACATCGAAAATAGTAGTACGGGCAAAATTGAAAAGAAAAAAATCATTAAATCTCTGAGGTAGCATTTTTGGAATGTTGGAAGCCGAAAGTAATCTCAAGTTGTCATAGCTCAACTTTTGCATTAAGGGTCCATAGAATTGTATTACCAGATATCAAACCTTTGGCTCGAGGACCTTCGGCAAACTTATCGAAAACGCCTCGCGAAATGCAGCCAAAAGCGGGGAAGTTTCCTGGGCTATAATGAGATAGACCAAATTCTCAAGAATGGTGTTGGAGCCTAGTGTGTCCTAAAATAATATAAATGGGATTGCTTACATTTATACGTATGTATTTTTTTTTTTTTTTTTGAGATTGTCTTTAAAAGCAATAGATCGAAATCCAACAGTAACCATATTGAGATTTTATCCAATTTGAATTTGGATTTGATTTTCCAATAGGGTTAACGTGAGATTAAATTCGATCCATTTTGGTGCTTTTCTGGCAATTAGCCATTGTTATTTTTCCAGGAGCTTTCATCTTTGAAATACCCGAGACCATAGAAAGAATATGAATTAACCGCCAAGGTGCTTAAGCTAATTATGAATGGGTCATCTATATTTCACGAAATCATGAATTCGATTCATGTCGGGAGCGAGCCTGGCATAGAACTGTAATTTGCATGTAGTTGACCATGAGTCAAAATCTAGGTGAATGGTCCAAATATGAAATCATAAGCATTTGGTGGTGTTTAAGGTTCTTTTTCCTTAACCGCTAAACCAATCATTACGGTTTTGAAGATTGAAGTTTTCCTTTAGCGGTCGAATGAAAGATAAGCTCTTCACAAAGGAGTTGCCGTATAATAACAGCGCCATGACCATTCCTTACTATCATGTATATCAAGATGAAACTCCACTTCAATGAGGAATGAGATGCTTGTTTAGGTAATTCAACGAGACAAGCTACGATACATATGTACAAGAATCCAAACGAAATTCACGAGTACTGTCCCGAGGAAGCAACGTACTCCCCCAGCTTCACAAAGCGCAAGCCTCAAGCTGCCTCTTTACCCCTCCCTTCGAAAGGGTGTAATGTGAAGTGAAAAGGCCAAGCTCACGTACCAGCATATCAGTCCAAACTTGAAGCCTCTCGGATCGGAGATGAAGGCCAAATTCTCTCTCCAAGAACGTAATCCAAACCCTTTCTCCGAAGCTCCCCTCTTTCGTGTTACGTAGAAGCAACCCTGCCCTCTTCCCCTCCCTCCTCCAGGTGCTATAAGTAACCCCCCAACACCAAGGAAGCTTCGCATCACACCATAAACACTTAGAATCTTTCAGTCCCTATTCACTCCATCATCGCACCTACTGCAAGACAATGGTTTTCACAAGCTCTCCGAAACCCAAGATTGATGCGTCCAAGCTCAAGGGCTTTAGGGAAGGCGCGTTCTCGTCGCTAGGGAACTTCATCAAGCTCCTCCCGACGGGGACGGTCTTCACGTTCCAGTTCCTCAACCCCTCCTGACCAACAATGGCAAATGCGACGACCCCAACGAGCTCCTCAGCCGCCTCCTCATCATTACAGGCGCCTTCTCGTGCGCCTTCTCTTGCTTCACCGACAGCTACACTGGCTCCGATGGCCTGGTGCACTATGGCTTCGCCACAGGTAAAGGGCTGTGGCCCTCACCGGCCTCTGAATTGGTCGACTTGTCCAAGTACAGGCTCCGGGCCAGCGACTTTGTGCATGCGTTGCTCTCGACCATTGTTTTCATGGTCACGGCCCTGCTGGACCCAAACACCGTGGAGTGCTTGTACTCGTCATCGTACAAGAAGGACCATAAGGTGTTGCTCAAGGCTGTGCCTGCTGTGATCGGCGCGATTTCTAGCGCGGTTTTCATGGCATTCCCTAGCAACAGGCATGGGATTGGGTATCCTTTTTCTAGTGACGAGTCCGATGATCGAAGTGCTTCCAAGGAGGTGGAATGATTTAAAAGGGAAGCTTTCATATGTGATTTGCTGGTCTGTGTAGTTGTTTATTGGAGGTGTGTGCTTGTGTTGTGGTGTCTAGGATTTGTGTCGTATGGTTGTAACTTTCTTGCTCTTACTATATTTTAATAATGAATATGTCAGTTATGTGAAGAGTGGCATGACAAGAGTGTCGAATTTATCATTTCCTACACCATATAAGCTTGATAAGCAAACTTGTAACCTTGACGGATTATGTCGAGAAAATTATACAATTAATCCTAAACTTATTGAATGGATGCCAATTCAAACTTTAATTTTTTTAATTTTATCAATTTAGTCATAAAACCTTTACATGAAATTCCAATATAGTCATTCCGATCAATCTTTACTGGAAATCGCAAATTCACCCATTAAGGCCCAAGAAGCCCAATTATTTGCACGTTTCACTAGAAGGAAAAAAAAAATGGTCACCCTTCGCGGTCCTTATTCAAAAAGTAAGAAGGAAATAGCAAATATCAGAAGTTCATAAACCCCAGTTAGCAAGGTCACTGGCCAAGAAGTTTCCCATGATTGTGAGTTGCATTCTTTTAGAGATAAGTTTTGGATTGGGCCAAATTCAGCACAGCACAATTTGTACGTTATACCAATTTGGTAAGACTGAAACTTCCTGCTGACAATTCCATGCATTACTGCTAGATGACAAGATCTCAACCGAAAAATGAAACTTAGAACAAACCTTGGGCCTAACGCCACGGTTAAACATGATCCAACTAATTTGACGCGGGTAGCTACTTAGGGGTTCACCTTATAAAGCCAACGAAATCCTATGCACGCAATCTCTTTTTGACCAACTTGTGAAACTCTCTAGTTATAATGTATGCAATTGTTGACTTTCTTTCTAGTCACCAAATTGGCAAAGTGTAAATATGAGCATCGCCTGCATTTATATTTACTTAAGCTTGTACATGGATAATATTTATAACTTGTAAACCACCAATCAAAAACATGATTTGAGGAGTCATAATTTTTTTTCTTTTTGCATAGCACGGAATTGGTTTGTTCGATCGGGAAATGTTGAATAACACCCAATGTGCGAGACTTCCTTCAATCGACACAAATAGGTAAATTATGTATGTCAAAGGGATCTTTTGACAAGAAATACGTAATTTTTTACTTTTCTCTATGTGATGGTGTTGTGATAGTGGTTGAGCGTGATATGATGTTACTTATCTAAATAGTCACGAGACATTGAAATGAACAGAAAACCTAATATCTAATAAACAAAATGTAAACATCAACAACAAAGGCAATTAGTATAAAGAGGAAGAAGGCAATTTTAAGGGCTATATTCTTTTCCATTATTGATCGAATGAAATTTATTCTAATAAATTTATCAATTATCAGTTCAGACATGGACACGTTTAAATTGCATGTGGATAATATGTATATTCACAAACCTCTAATCAAGGTTTGATTGAAAGAAATTGGAGGAAATTTTCATTGACCAGTGATGAAGGGAAATACGACTAGCTTTAATAATTTTATTATGACTTAACTCATAGGCTTGAGGCAAGGCAAGGATGTAATGCATTTCCTAGCATATAATTAAGAAAAGATTTGAAAAAAGATATATTTACCAAAATTTGGCCAAATTTTGATCAGGCATAACTTTTCCATTTAACCTCTCATCGACTCGATTTTTGTATCTATTAGAAAATCATGATCTGATTGTTTCAAAAATATGGTTCAATTTATAATATAAAAAAAAAAAGTATTAGGATCACGAATTTTTTGGGAATTGGACTAAACAGATAGTCATGATATTTTCTTTGCTAAAAATATAATTGCCATAATTAACCCTAAATAATTTAGATAATTAGTCAAGCCACCCCAACTCTATTAGCATATTTCAAGCACCTAGAGATTTCGAACTCGTCAAATTAGTGCAAGGAAGTCCTTAAACTTATATAAATGCAACCAAATCTTAAAACTTGTCAAATTAGTGTAATCAAGTCATTTTGTTTACTCCGTCCAATTTGATTAATGAAAAATGATAAAGTGACTTTTATTATTATTATTTTCTCTTCCCTAAATAGCGCTGGTGTGGCTAAAATATTAAGGACAAAACTATGAAACTTCCTTTCGTGCTTGCCTTTGCTTTTTGTGTTTTTTGTGGGATTTTGGTACTCTTAGAAGGATTTTTGCGCTTGTTTTAGAGATCTAATCTGTACTAGGAATACTAGTTTAGTCCTTCTTTGCATTTTCCCTTTTATTTTGGATAAATTGTTCTTTCCTATTACAAATTACAGTGCTTTACCAATGTGTTTTGTTATGCCACCATATTTTTTCTTTAAGCATTCGCAGCCCATTGATTTTGTTTCTACTATTTCTTTTAGAATTTTTCCACAAGGTTCATGCAGTCATACTGTAATTACCGCATATTTCGATCCACTTATTGGCCATGAATGTGATTTACCTTTGATGATCTGTTTAGTGGACTTTTATCTCAAAAGAATTTGTTTGATGCACTTGATTCCAATTGGTAATTTTAGTTTTTAAATGTACAAATACAAGAGATCTGCAGGGAACTTGGATGTTGTCACGACCTACCTCTCGGGGGAGCGAATAGGTTTAGAGGTATTGCCTAAAAGACGGGCATATGACCCATGATTAGGCGCGGGCTCTCCCAAACCCATACCTCGCGTGACGTTGGGGTATTTTTAAGAATTTTGCAAAAAGAAGTCATCACTAGCCTATTGGGGTCAGCTAGAAACCAAGTGAGGCATGGGAGTGTACCTCACTTCCTATGCAACCAGAGAATCTATGGTCGGGGACTTGATTACACTAATTGACTAATTACTGCACTTTCGGTACCGAATCTTGTTCATTTCAAAAGAAAAGATTTTTATCAAGCAGTTTGGATTGATTTTATACATGTCCACTAACATGTGAGGTGATCATGCGAGTACACAATCATTAAAATAATAATCATAGCTACCAAGAATCTAATTGCAGTAAAATTGAGCACGTGCAATTAAACATAATTAAATATGCAAATTAAACAGGCGATACAATTAATACACGAGCAAATAAAGGCCTAATTACACTAAAAATGCAAGACATGGCAATTCCCAACAAACCCTACAATTTTTTAATCTTTCGAAATTTTTTTAATTTTTTAATTTTTTTTTTTAAAAAAAAAAACAATTTTTGGCGAACCGGGTCCGGTCCGGTCTGACGGACCGGGTTCGGCCCAGTCGGGGCGGATCGGGTCCAGCCCATCCGGGTTCAGCCCAGTTGGGTTAGGCCCGACCAACCTTAGTCAGGCCTAACACCTGGTTAGGGTTGGGCCCAACCCCCGCAAAAAAAATATCCGCAGGCCCATGTGAAGGAGGCCGAGTGGGCCAGATCTGTGATCTGGCCCAACTCGGACAGAATCCTGCGGTCGCGACCGGGGATGCCGCGACGGCGGTCGAGGGCTACTCCGGCGGAGGTAGGGCGCCATCCCGGCAGGCGAGGCGGCAAGCTCCAGCCAGTCAGTGACGCCACCCCTGTGGCCGGCTGACCTAGCCAGAGCTTCACGCAAAAAGGAGGGAAAAGGCTGCTTTGAGTGAGGGCATTACGGCGAACAGGTGGCGTGTGCTGCAGATCCGGGGAGTTTTTGGTTCGAACGAGACCCAAGCGCGGATTAGGGGAGTTAATGAGGCATACTGGGACGACTGGAAACGTAGCGGGGACGGGTGGCGGGCCGGAGCTCGCTCGAAACGGTCAAGGGAGCTCCGACCAACTTGGTTCTAAAAACGCACACCAAATGCTCGACAAAATACCAAACTGAGTTCCGGCGGGAATGGCGGCGATCGGCTGCTCGGAGACGCGTCGGCAGCGGTAGCGGTGGCCCAGGGACGCGTCGGCGGCGGTAGCCTCGATCCGTTCTCCCCTCTCCTCCTCTCGTTTCCTCTCTGTCCGGTTCTGTCCACTCCCCCTTCTCTGCCTCGTTCTCCCCTCTCTTTCTCCTGTTCCGCCCTCTGACCCTATCCTCTCCTCTGCTGCCCTGTTCTGTCTTTTCTTTGCAGGTTCTGCAGGATGCGCGCGAAGACTGAAGGAGAGAGAAGGTTGGGGCGCGGGCTGGGCCGCGGGGGGAAAAAGAAAGAGGCCTGGACCGTGCAAGGGGTGGGGAAAGAAAAAGAGGCGGGCGGCGGGCCAGGCGAAGGCCGGATCCGGCCCGACCCGACTCTTAAGCGTTTTTTTCTGTTTTTTCCTTGTTGTTTTTTTTAAATAGGTGTGAACAGATGTGATGTGGTACTTGTGATAGCTCATGGCGCGATGCTAGGGTCCAACCAACCTGTTCATCCACACCTATTTGATGAAGCATCTAAGGCCGAAGCTTTACAAAAGCTTGGGATTTCATTACATGATTTAGCATGCACTCACCTTCAGACTTTTGTGTAAATTCCCTATTACTAATAATCTAATAATTCTTGTCTTGTACTTGATAGATATTATGGATTATTTGACGATACATATAATAGGATGATATAATCTTGCACACAAGAAAGTGAAGACAAATTGAGAAGAAATAAGAATGAATTTTTTATCAAGAAATCTTAGGTTCGAATGCTTTAAATCTTGTCAAGCATTTCATGGCATATAATTAGGAAAAATTATATATATATATATATATATATATAACACATTTTAATCGTTCGATCTTTCAATGACTCGATTTTTATATCTACAAGAAGCTCATGACTTAGATTGTTTCAAAAGTGCAGTTCAATTTAAGAAAAAAACTGTTGGGATCATGAAATTTCTGAAATTGATTGAACCAAGGGTCATGAAATTTTATAAAATTGGACAGAATGTAGTCGAGGCAATGTCCATATTAATGATAATTTTGCCACCGTGAGCTACATTGTAATTACAATGTCGCCGTAAAGATGACATTTACAAATGACTCCATTATGACCGGCCTTCCTGAATCCACAATCACACTTCATCGACGAGCACACGTTGGAGATGATATCCTCACCTGGCTCTATCGGCATGAAGTTTGTGCTATCTCCCGTCCCATCTATGTAGGGTAGCTCCCCGGCCACGACGACGGCATACGAGAAGTTGTGGAAATAGATAAAGTAGGCATGAGGGTTCTCACTGAAGCCAACCTTTGTGCCAAGGTCCACGGCCTTACTTATCACACCTAGAATGGTGGTCCCTATAGTCAAGTGCATAAAATCATGAATCAACTTCATTAGAAACTCCCTACTTTGATTAAACATGTAAACGTGAAAACATAATGTCTTTACCGCGATATTGTATATTCGATATAACTCACAATGATAATATTAATGTTAATGCAGACATTGCCTCGGCTACGTTTGATCCAATTCTGAAAAATATCATGACACTTCGTTTGGTCTAAATTTCGGAAAATTCTTTATTTTAACACTTTTTTTTGTAAAATCAAATTGTATTTTTGAAATATTCGGGTCATGAACTTCTTGGTACAAAAATTGAGTTAATAGAAGGTCGAACAGAAAAGTTGTGCCCATCAAAGTTTCCCTGACTTTGGGTGAAAATATATAAACATCATTTAATTTATTTTTTAAATTATATGCTATGAAATGCTTATCCCTTGATATATTGAAATTACTAATCTATATAAAATGTTGCCAACAACTTAAAAAGCGAATAAGTTTTGATAGGTTGAGGGGCATTTTATAAAATTAAAATTTACTATTCAACAATTAGATTTTACTAAAAGCCACAACAACTTTTCTAATTACTGATATTATTCAATTTACTTACTTTAAATAGAAATTCATTGAAAATAACCAAAAAAATTCCTTATTTTAAATTTTAAAGTGGAGAAGTTTTCATCTTCGATCTCTTAGTAGTTGGTAGGTCCATGGAAAAGTACAGTCGTCAAGCAATTACATGAAATAACATTCTCACGGAAAACGAATTTTTATATTAAAGAGTGAGCGTGTATGCATTAATAACTAATCATATTTTCGTAATTGTCCACTTTTTTTTATTTTTTTGGTCGGTAATTAATTGTCCACTTATAAGTACTTAGTAGCATCTCTGCATCATTAATAGCTTTTTTATATGAAGAAAAGTAATCATTTAAGTAGTTTCTTTATCATAAACTTTACCTTTAAGTGTAGGAAAAATCAGCATCTCCTTTTATATAGCCAGAAAACCCAGTGTAATTTTCCAAGAGCATGAAAAATCTTCAACCACTCAATAGTTACGAGATTAGTAACTTCCACACGTGTAAAAGTAATTACCAATATAACACATTACTTCAAAAAGACATCGCTATCTAATCACAAGATTAATAGTCATTCATTAAGATCATATACATCATGACAAAACTTCACTTTAATGGGGAATTTTTATTTAGTTAGTTCAATGAAAGAAACTATGATATATGTAGAAGAATCCAAATAAATTCAAGAAAGTTGTCTCAAGGAAGCAACGTATCCATCAGCCACATGCGGGCGTAACAGTCCCGAGCTTAAAGCCTCGGATTGGAAATGAAGACCAACTCGTTTCCAAGAGTACAAGCAAAACCTTTCTCTAAAACCCCACCTTTCTCTCATGTTACGTAGAAGCAACCCGCTCTCTTCCCTCACTCTTCCTAGATTATAAAATACCTCCCAACACAAAAGAGTCATCTCATCACACCCAAACACTTAGAATTTTTTCCAGTCCCAACTCGCTATCGTTAACTGTAGCAAGATCAGCTCTCGTTTTTGCAAGATATGGCTCCCACAAGCTCTTCGAAATCCAAGAGCCATGCGTCCAAGCTCCAGGGCATCAGCGACACGACGCTCGCATCTCTAGGGAACCTCATCAAGCTCCTCCCGACAGGGACGGTCTTCATGTTCCAGTTCCTCAACCCTCTCCTGACCAACAATGACCATTGCCACACCTTCAACAAGTACCTCAGCGGCTTCCTCATCGGCGCGTGCGGCTTCTCGTGCGCCTTCTCTTGCTTCACTGACAGTTTCACCGACTCCGACGGTATGATCCACTACGGCATCGCCACGGCTAAAGGGCTGTGGCCCGCGTCGGCTGAGTATTCCAGCACGGTCGACTTGTCCAAGTACAAGCTCCGGGTCGGCGACTTTGTCCATGCGCTGCTCTCAACAATGGTTTTTGCGGTGGTGTCCTTACTGGACCCGAACACCGTGGACTGCTTCTACCCGTCGTTCGAGTTGACGCAGAAGGTATTGCTCATGGCTCTGCCTCCGGTGATCGGCGCGGTGTCTAGCGCGGTGTTCATGGTATACCCCAGCAAGAGGCATGGGATTGGGTATCCTTCTTCTAGTTATGAGTCCGATGATCAAAGTGCTACCAAGGAGGAGGAATGATTCAAAAGATAAAAGAAAAAGGCTTTTATATGTCATTTGCTGGTTACTTGGGAAAGCGTTGTACTTCCTTTGAGTTGCGTGCTTGTGGTGTCTAGGTTTGGTGTGGTGTGGCCTTTTCATAATATAATATGGTTAGGTGAAGAGTGGCAAGACAAGGGTCTTGCACTTGTTATCGTTTTTTAGTTTATGTTACACCATAGTAGCTTGATCAGCGAATTTATAACCTTGACGGGTGAATTAAGAAGCATAAGATCTCGAATTCGAAATTATTTCCATGACAACCCTCTGTAAATTAGATAATAAACAAAAAATATTTCGTGGGCCTTATGCATCAATATCCGAAATGGCCCGATCCATATATGGCTTCTAGGTCTCATCCACTTATTTTGACCCAAAACTATATTTTGGACTCTAAAATTTTGCTTATGCAAATAGATCCCCGCCCCGCTTTCTTGCTTACACCTAATCAGCTGTACGGGCTCGCATAATCGACATGATGAATGGAGTAGTTTGAGATACGACTTTGCCAGTTTCATTAGAAGAAGTTAATGATCATTACCCTTCATAAACGTTATTCAAAAATTAAGAGTAAAATAGACATATCAAGATATCATTAATTCCAATTAACATAGTTACTGGCCCAGAAATTTTCCATGACTGGGAGATGTATTTTCCTGGAGATAAGTTTTGGATTGGGCTTCATTCAGAACAGCCCACTTTGTATTTTAGCCCAATTTGGTAAAGACCATAAACAGCCGGTCTCTTTTTATAATTTGTGAAACTCTCTAGATATAATGCATGGCATTGTTGACTTTTTCTTTTTCTTTTTTCTGGGGGCAAGATTTTCTCCATCCTTGATTGGATTCCTCCAATGAGTTGCTAGATCGGTGGGTTATAGTAGGGGTGAGCATGGTCCGGGTTGGTCCGGGCCACCCCCTAACCCTAGGACCAACCCGATGTCGGTCCTCAATTTTAGGGACCGAGGACCGACCCTATTGAGCTGGACCAAGGATCGGACCGACCCAATGGGTTTGGTCTAGTTCCAGTGGTCAACCCGGACCGATCGATAATTTTTTTTGTCTTGTTTTTATACTCCCTAAAAAGCAAACCTACAAATTCAAATTACACATCCATCGACAATGCGGCATTGTGCAACTAAACTATAAATACCAATACATATTTAGCAAATTTAAAATGACACAATAATAGAAATTTCGTACCTGCTAACCGCTCATCGAGATATGGGACAAGATGGAAAGTTCTTGTAATCATCTATCTTTAATATTCATAACACCATATGCAAAAGCGTTTTCCTACATTTGATCATGTAGAGTCCACTCAACCAAAAAATGAGCTTCACACCACTTGACTAGCAAATCACCGTAGCAACTACAAAAGATTTACTTTACTCTTCAAAAACTTCTACCATTTGACACAAATTGAAAAGTAAAGTGCAGCTGAAATTCATTAGTAAAATACAATTAAACCATAAAAAGTTCAAAATACTTAATATAAACCATGAATATATAACTTCACATCTTGTTAATTCACTTGAACTTTTAAACACTTGAAAACAAAACAAACGACACATAATTAATACTCAACAAAAATTTTAAATTGAAATTACTATTAGTGCTATTGATAGAACATCTCGTCATAACTCTTAGGTTTTATAACAGACATTTTACTTAGGTTTGAATATATAAAAGAATTATAAATAATATAATGTAATATAATATATATAGGTTGGTCCAGTGGTTGGACCAACCCTAAAAACTCTTAGGACCGAGGACCAACCCGCACGGTGTCGGTCCGGGAATTTCGGGACCGAAGACCGACCGGCCCCTTGGGAACCGAACCAGATCGCCGTGGTTGGGCCGGTCCGGGGTCGGTCCAGATCGACCCTAGACCATTTGCTCACCCCTAGGTTATAGACATGGATCATCTATATTTATATTTAGTTAAGTTTGCTTATGGATGATGTTTAGAACTTGTAAACCACCAATCAAATTCATGATTGGAGGAATTATAGCTTTTCTCTTTTTCCTTTTCCTTGCATAGCAGGAAATCAGTCTCTTGGATCGAGAAATGTTGACCGACACCGAGGTGCGAGACTTCCTTCAATTGACACAAATAGGTAAATTACGTAAGTCGAAGAGAACTTGCGACGGAGATACGTGACTTTCATTTTTCTCTATGGTGATGGTGCTTGTGCTAGTAGTTGAGATGTTACTTATCTAAATACTCACGAGATGCAATTAGTAGAGAAAAAGAAGAAATTTACTCCAATCAATCTTCCACTCATCAGGTTACAAATTATGGACAAATATTACATCTATGTTTAGTTAAATTTGCATGTAGATGATATCTACCTTCAGAAACCTCCAACCAAGGTTTGATTGAAAGAAATTGGAGGACAATTTCCTTGACTAGGATGAAGGAAATTGCGAATGGGTTCAAAAAATTTTGTTCAATGCGAATTGCGATGGCCAAGTTTGGTGGTACCATGCAAAACATCTCGATAAGCAATTATGCTGGCAATTTGGAAGTAATAACACAGTGTTACCCACCATCTTATAAGGCCCTACTAATTGGCATTATTGCCCTTCTGTTTGCACACACAGCACCTTTTCACCTTTCTCCACCACACCATCGTTACCATCTAGTATAGGAAAGTTGTCCAAAAAGTCCTAAACCCAGGTCTAAGACAATTAATTCAGTCATAAGTATTTCAATTGTGCTAGTTAAATTATAAACTTTTTGATGATTTCCAACGTAATCTCTTCGTGCAACTGCCATTATTGAACACCCAATGACTGTGCAGGCCAATAGGGGTGCATTTGGTAATCATTCTATTCTTTGGAATAATTTTTTATCAAAAGTGATTTTTTTTTCTATTCCCTAGACGAGTTTCGAGCATTTGAGGGTATTTAGTAATCGTACAAGATTTCTATTCTCAGGATATAAATGCATTTGGTACAATCATCAAAATTTCTAGTCCAAATAGTTTTCTTTTAATTATTTAACAATCTTATTACATTTTTCTCTTTTTCTTTTCTATCTTCCTTTTCTTCTTCTTCTTGCTTTAGCCAATCATTGGCCACGGCAATGGCCAGTGACTGGCTAGACGAGGGCTGACGACCTTGTTAGCCTTGGGGGAGCCTCACCAACCCCCGATGAGGTCAAGCCTCGCCTTGGCTTGGCAAGCGGAGCCCAGCCACGGCAAGGATTAACCTCACCCAGCCTCCAAGAAGGCTCCGCCGAGGTCATTGGACCTCGTTCGGCCGATCACCGGCCATCACCATAATTGGCCACCGGTTAGAGGAAGAAGAAGAGGAAGAGAAAAAAAAAAATAAAAAAGAAAAAAAGAAATGGTAGCTTGATTATAGAATTGTTCCCAATAATAAGTAATAACTATTTTTTTTACTTATTAATTATGTTCCAAATCTATTCCCGGAAACAAAATTAGATTTTTGTTCTTTTTTTTTCTGAGAACAAAAAAAAAAAAAAAAAAAGAATTCGACACTGTTTGGCACGTTACCGAGCAAGCCCTAGTTTAGATCAATGGAATATGCAATGACGATCCTAACCAATACACTCATATATGTGGCGGTGCACCTTCGTCAAACATACCTCCGCCTCCACCGTCGGGAAGCCCCATCTCCTCTTGTGACAGCACATGCTGAACGCTCAATGACCGTGCCAGCAAATTGATATGTATTAATGAGAAATGCAATGACGATCCTGGCTTGGGCACTCACATATGCACCGCCCCTGGCCCGTCCATCGACTGTACCTCCTCCAACCCTCCTCCGTCAACTGGAGAATGTCAATCACCGTGATGCCGAACATGCTTATCAACCACCATGTCGAAACGACATAGTCGATGTCTCCGATGCCGCACAGAGTGACTTAGGGCCAGATAGGGATGTGGGTGAAGAAGACGTGACTTGGTCCATGGCATAGAGAGTGATCCGAGTGTTTTCATTTCTAGATGAGAGATGGAGCTTTAAGGACTCTATGAATAAAGTGGTTAATTTTTCATCCCTTTGTGCATCAAGTGCTAGACATCGCCAAAACAATCAAGAGAAGAAGGGAAAAGGTGACCTGTACTGACGCTCTATATTTCATTTTCCTTTCCTTAAGTTTTAATACATCTCTTACGAATAAATTTCAAGAAAATTGTCCTGAGGAAGCAATGTATCCACCAACTACATAAGGTGCGGGCCTCAAACCGTTTACGAGCTTGGCAGTCCAAGCTTAAAGCCTCGGATTAGAGATGCAGACCAACTCGTTTCCAAGAGTAAAAGCCAAACCATTCTCTGAAAAGCCACCTCTCTCTCATGTTTCGTAGAAGCAATCCCCTCTCTTCCCTCCCTATTTCTGTACTATAAAATGCCTCCCAACACAAAAGAAGCATCTCATCACACCCAAACACTTAGAATTTTCGGTCCCGATTCACTATCGTTAACTACAGCAAAATCAGCTCACGTTTTTGCAAGATATGGCTGTCACAAGCTTTTTGAAATCCAAGAGTAATGTGTCCAAGCCCCGGGGCATCAGCGGCACGACGTTCGCATCTCTAGGGAACCTCATCAAGCTCCTTCCGACTGGGACGGTCTTCATGTTCCAGTTCCTCAACCCCGTCCTGACCAACAATGGCCAATGCCACACCTTCAACAAATACCTCAGCGGCCTCCTCGTCGGTGCATGCGCCTTCTCGTGCGCCTTCTCTTGCTTCACCGACAGCTTCACCGGCTCTGACGGTATGATCCACTATGGCATTGCCACTGCTAAAGGACTGTGGCCCTCATCAACTGAGTATTCCCGCGCGGTTGACTTGTCCAAGTACAAGCTCCGGGTCGGCGACTTTGTGCATGCATTGCTCTCGACGACGGTTTTCGCAGCGGTGACCTTACTGGACCCAAACACTGTGGAGTGCTTCTACCCATCGTTCAAGTCGGGGCAGAAGGTCTTGCTCCAGGCTCTGCCTCCGGTGATCGGCGCCATTGCTAGCACGGTTTTCATGGTATTCCCTAGCAAGAGGCATGGGATTGGGTATCCTTTTTCTAGTGACGAGTCCGATGATCAAAGTGCTTCTGAGGAGGCGGAATGATTCAAAAGGGAAAAGAAGGAAAAAGGATGCTTTCATATGTTATTTGCCTGTTTGTGGAGTTGAACCTTGGAGGTGTGTGCTTGTGGTTTCTTGCTCTTGTGTTGGGCGTTTATCACTTTCTTGCTCTTATTCCTATTTCATATAAACTAATTTGATTATGTAAAGAGTGGCATGACAATATTCTCAAATTTATCATTGTTTTAGTTCATGTTACTCCATATTAGCTTGATCGGCGAACTTGCAACCCTGGCCGGTTAATTGAAAAGCATGAGATCTCGAGTTTGAAATTATTTCAGGGTAATTGTCAAATCAATTCTAACCCTATTATAAGGATGCTAATTTAGCTCTAAACTTCTTAATTTTACCAATTTAATCTTAAACATGTATGTGAAATTTCAATATTGTCATTCTAGTGAATTTTTATTGGAAATTTCTGACTTGCACGCTAAGGCACATGAAGCCCAATTATCTGCACGTTTCATTAGAACGAAAAACATGGTTACCCTTCAAAACATGATCAAAACGTAGGAAGATAATAGCCATATCAGAAGTTCGTCAACCCCAGTTTGCAGGATTACTGGAGAAGCTTCCCATGATTGTGAAACTCTTTACACATAGCATGCAATTATTGACTTTTTGTTTAGGGGGCATGTTTTCCTTCATACCTGATTGATGAATCACAAGCTTAAAATTCATCTACACAATATTTAGTTAAGTTTGCATATAAATTATGTTCATAACTTGTCATCCACCAGCCAGATGTGTGATTGAGGGAAAATGTACTACTTTTTAAACAGCAAATCTCTCGGCTTGTGAAATGTTGACTTGGTAAAGGTTTATACTTTTGACTTCGATTATCATACACCCAATGTGCAAGGCTTTGTCTGACGGGCACAGGTAAACTACGTAAGTCTTAGAGAATTAAGGTCCGTTCGTTTCGCGGAAAATGACTTCCGAGAAAATGTTTTCCGGATTTTCCGGTGTTCGTTTCACGGAAAATGAACTAGTCAAGGAAAATGTTTTCCATCATTGGAAAAAACAACCTTTAAAGTGAGGAAAACGTTTTCCACTTTTGAAAAGTGGAAAACATTTTCCATGACTTCTTCCCTCTTACTTTTTTTTTTTATTAATACATTTTCATTTTATTTTTATGCTTTTTTTTTTTTTTTTAAATTGAGTTTTTAATTTCTTTTCTTTTCTTTTCTTTTATTTCTTTCCTATTCATCTTCTTCTTCTTTGGCCCGATCGGCCACGGCGGCGCCCGGCGACCAGCCGCGGCCGGCGACCGGCCGCAAGCCGGGCCGGCCGATGAACGGCCGCAAGCCGCCGGCCGACGACCTCGCCGCCTCGCCCAGCCGGCGAGGTTTGCCTAGCCCGATCCGGGCGAGCCGAGATCGGGCCCGCTGATCGGGCGAGGCGGAGCTCTCGCCGGCCCGGGCGGAGCTCGCGCTCGCCAGATCCGGCGAGCGGGCGGGGCTGGGCTCGCCCGAGCTCGCCGCGAGCTCGCCGGCTCAGCGAGCCGCGAGCTCGCCGGATCAGCGGCGGAGCTCGGGCTCCCGATCCAGCGAGCCCGAGCTCGCCGCCAGATCCGGCGAGCTCGCGGCTCGCGAGCCCGGCGAAGCTCGCGGCGAGCTCGGGCGAGATCGGCCGAGCTCGAGCTCGCCTGGATCCGGCCACTGTGTGCGGCCATCGTCGGGCGGGAAGGAGGCGACGGCGGCGGAAGGAGGAGGAAGGAGGCGGCGGGAGGAAGGAGGAGGAGGAAGGAGGAAGGAGAAGAAAAAATAAAAATAAAAATAAAAATAAAGAAAAAAATAAAAAATAAAAATAAAAATTTCGATTTTAAAAAAATATAAATAATTAAAAATTCATTTTTTAAAAAAATATAAAAAATAAAATTATTTTTTTTTGGTCAATTAAAAATTTTAAAATTCAAATTTTGATAATTTTTCTCAAACAATTAAATGAGCTAACGAACGGTGGAAAATATTTTCCACTCAAATTTAGGTTTACGAACACGGGAAAATAGAGTCATTTTCCCGGAAAATGACTTCAGAAAATGTTTTCCGAAATGTGATATTTTCCGTGAAACGAACGGACTCTTAGTGACGACAAATACATAACTTCACAGTTTTCCTCTGGCGATGTTGCTTGTGGCAGCAGTAGAGTGCGGTATGATGTTACGTATCTCGATAGTCACGAGATATCGGAATGAAAATAAATAAATAAATCTAATAAAGCAAAGGCAATTAGCATAAAGAGAAAGAAGGCGTTTTGGGGCTATATTCTTTCCACTCCCTATTGAAGGAATTTACTCTAATCAATCTTCCGATCATCAGTTCACAGATATAGACACATGTCACAGCTATTTCTGGTCAAACTTGCATGAAGACAATATTCACATCTATTGAGCTTGCATTTAAGATGCAAAAGACCTTTAAGCTAAAGGTATTTTTCAAAATGTAAACTGTGTTTAGTAAATTGTAATTTGAAAGCCCTTTATGAAGTACCTTTGAGCAAAATAGTGTTTGGGGACAAAGGACTTTTTGTGATAAAAAAAATTATCAAAAGAAAAATAAAAAATTTGACCGGCAGGGTAAGCGGCCGCCGGCGACCCCGGCGACCTCCGCGACCCGGATTCGGGGCGGCGAGGCGCGCGCGACGCCGCCTCGACCTCCGGCAACCCCGATCGACCGTCGCGCAACCCCGATTGACCATCGTTGAGGCTACACAACCTCGCCTAAGGTCGGGGGACCTCGGCGAGGGTTGCGCCGGGTCGCGCCACCTCGCCGACGGTCGTGCGACCCCAATCGACCGTCACCGGCTACGCAACCCTCGCCCGAGGGTCGCGTGACCTCGGCAAGGGCCGCGCCGGGGTTGCGCAACCTCGTTCGGTGGTCGCGCGACCCCGAGCGATTGCACGGGGGCCACCCTCGATGGAGAAGATGAATAGTGTCTCCTCACAAGAGCAAAAACGGAAAAACAAAAAGTTCATAAGGACAATTTCAGGAAAAAAAAAAAAACAAGGCCAGCGTGGGCATCGAAAGCCTAAAAAGCCCAGCGCAAGTCCTCACTTACTTGGGCTTTCAGCCTTCACAAGGCTTGGCATTCTCCAAATGGGATCAAAATTTTTTTGCCAAACATCGCTACATTAGCCCAAAGATCTTTAGGGGCTAAAAAATTCTTGGCAAAGTGGTTGCCAAACGCAGCTATTGTGCTCCACAACCATCCTTACCAAATCAATTTCGAATGCCAAATATGAGCTTGATACCATTCTCTCCTCTTTTCCTTGTATTATTGAGCCTTTGCTTGTGTCCCATTCACATCCAACGCATTCTCATTGTGCGACGGCCCTTGCCACACGCTCAACAACTGTGCGGGCCAAAATGATTTGCATCAATGGAAAGTGCAATGACGCGACCTACGCACTCACGCATGTGGCGGCGTCGCTCCTTCAACCGTACCTCCACCTCCACCGTCGGGAAGCCCCATCTCCTCTTCGTAACTGCACATTCCAAACACTCAATGACTGGCAGGCCAGTCGATATGTGTCAATGGGAAATGCAATGACGAACCCGACTTGGGCACTTACATATGGACCGCCCCCGTCCCTCCTCCATCGATTGTACCTCCTCCTCCATGAAGCATACGTTCCCCACCTCCTTCGTCAATCCTCAGGCCCTATGGTTTGCAGAGGTGCGTCATATCCCTAATATAGCCGTTCACCCCCGGTTACCTCTTCGACTCTAGCTATTTTGAGAAATAATGATTTCAGTCAAGGTGGCGACAGCAGGGCTCCAAGAGTGACTTGTACCATCAGAAAGTCGAAGCTAATCGTCGTATTATCGACAGGGTGTAGCAGTGGATCCCGGTGCAGCCAGATGATCAACATAAAGATTTATCAAAACCGGAAGGACTGGGAAGGGTAAAGTAGTCGATGAGTGCACCCCATAAACGGTTGAAATGCTGAACATGCTTATCAACCACCATGTCGGAACAAAATAGTCAATGGCTCCGATGCCGTGTGGAATGCCCTGGGGCTAGATAAGAATCAGGTTGAAGAAGACGTGACCTGGTCCCTAGCATCGAGAGTGATCCGAGAGTTTTAATTTCCAGATGAGAAATAAAGCTTTAAGAACTCTATGAATAAGTGGTTAAGTTTTAATCCAGTTGTGCATCAAGTGCTAGACATTAGGAGTGTAAATGGGTCGGGTTGGGTTTTGATGTTACCCGACCCGACCCAAAACATAAGGGTCACATACTGTGACCCGACCCGACTCGACCCGAAACACATTAGACTTGCATCGGAAATTCGGGTCGGGTCGGGTTTCCGGGTTTTCCTCTACACAAAAGAGAGGATTTATCAGCAACTAAGTAGATTTTGCATCTAGGAATCGCAAGAGCACGACATAAACGAAAGGGAAAAACATGTATTCAGATTCAGTTCAACAATTGATGGAGTGGACATAAATCAAACCTGAATCTGAAGAGATAATCGATTATGCAAAAATTCGTTCAACACTTCTCATGAGCAAATCATCGAACAAGTGGTGTGCACTTTTATATGAGTTTCAGACTCAGGTTTAATGCAATCCTTCATCTAAACATGATATATAAAACTCTAAATCAGTATGACTCGCCGCAAATCAGGCTCGGTTCCGCAAGCTTTTATTCATTTTTTCATCGATTAAGCCCAGCACTCTCGAATTCAGTAAAGCATCGCAGGATCGAGACGAAGGGGAGGAAGAGGTAGTCGAGAGGGAGCAATGTGGAGTCGTGGCTGGAGGATCTGTCGCTGCTAAGCTTGCCCCTGTTCAGACGCTTGATCTCCGCCATGAGAGACGCCGATTTGAGCTCCGAAATCGTCGAGACCTGCTTGATACACTATGCCAAACGATACATCCCGGGCATCTCGCGATCCAGCCGGAAGCCGCCGCTGCAATCGTTGTCGTCCTCCTCTTCCTCGGTCCCTTCGGAGAGCAAACAGAGAGAGCTCCTGGAGACGATAATCGCGAACCTGCTGCCGGGGAAGACGGCCTCGCAGTCCTCGGCGGCGGCAACGACGAGATTCCTCTTTGGCCTCCTGCGGACGGCGATCATCCTGAACACGTCGGAGGATTGCCGGGCGTCGCTCGAGAGGAAGGTCGGCCTGTAGCTCGAGGAAGAGACGCTCGACGACCTACTGATCCCAAGCTATTCATACCTCAACAAGGCCCTCTACGACGTGGACTGCATCGAGAGGATCCTCGGCCACTTCCTGGACGCCGCCGGAGTTGGCGGAACTGACGTAAAGTGTTTGTATTTGTTGGCTTGTTTGGACTTTAGAATTAATGTGTTCCGGGTCGAACAATGTTCCAACCTGACCCAACCAAAACACATTTCTTTGCTTGTTTTATATTTTTTACTCAAACACGGCCCAAACACAAAACATGTATTATACTTGTTTCGTGTTCGGGTCGGGGTTTTTTGACACCCCTACTAGACATCGCCAAAACAATTAAGAGAAGGAAAAGGTGATCTGTACCGCGCTCTGTTTCCATGTTTTTTCATATTTTCTATTGGACAAATGCCAACGTGCCGCAAAAGCATGGCCCGGCAGCAATGAATAGGGTATGTAATGGGGGAACTGGATTGCTCATAAGAAAAGTTAGAGAACTTGATTGAAAAAGAAAGCATGAAGACTTAATTGCACAAGGCACAAGACTGCGGGACAAAACATATCTAATACTTGGTTCATGCAGAAACTAACATACCTATGCATACAATCAGAAAAGTGAAAACTGCTGAACACTGGAACAGGCTCTTTGCCAGCTCACTCCAAAGAGACATGGATGCATCAAATTTAGCCGCTCGCTTCTTCAGCAAGTAGACATGGATGCATCATGGGTGGTTTGTCCGTATGTCTCTCTTTTTTCCTTTTCCTTACCCAAAAAAAAAAAAAAAAAAAAAAACAGACCTGCAGACCAACCGCCCATGACTGTTCTATCGCTCCCAAAGGCTTGGGTTGTCAGAATGTCTGAAAGAAAATTCACTCTACTGAAGTCACTGATCATCACTGAACAATCCCTCAAGTAGGTTTGATGACGATTGGGCATTTCCATCGCCATCGAAAAATTCCGAAGCGTTTTGCTTTCTAGATTTTCGCTCCTCAATGATAGCATCCACCGTTTCTGCACAAAAATTACGCTTCACTTGCTTTGCTGGCCTCTCGGCCACAACAAACTTATTTCCATCGCGGATTCTTTCGGAGAAGCCTGCCCAAACTGAAGAGAAACCGTGTCTCAGATTTAATGCGTGGGTCAGAATTATTCGCGAGTAAAAAGAAACGGGACAGTGCAGATTAAGTTTTCACGTGACCAATTCTACAAGTGCAGAAGAACATTCGGACCTCATTAAGTCCTGAGATATTTAAGAGAAGCAATTCACAGAAGAAACAACAAAAACACATCCTTCCAGAGGACACCAATGCCTATTTTTCCAAATGTAAAAGCAAAGTTGCTAAATTTTGTGTCCCTCTTGACATCATCAACAACTCAACCACAACTTAAGTGATGACAATCCTCTAGTGCCATTTGAACAGTTGATCCATTCAAACCATAAAAATCAAGTATAATTGTCATCAGTCCACGCATAAACATTCAGTATTCATCGAAGGGCTTTGAGCTATCCACTAATCCAACCTGCCAATTAACATCTAAACACCTCAAGGCTTACACTTTTTACAACCCCAAGTGAGCAAGCTGGGCCAAAAATCAAGTATACTAACTAATGATGATGCATGATGCAACTCCAAAAGATATCTTCTAACCTCACTGAGATTAATTACTCAAGACAACGAACAAAGGAAAAGTCACATATAGTTGCTTAATGAAAGAAAGGACAAACAAGCTTGTTTATGCAGTAGGAACCCCACACAAGATCATCTCCACCCCTCTATAGCATGACATACAGTTTCAAATATAATTGTGGAGATGAGAAACACGGCAAAAAAGACAAATCCACAACAATTCGCGACACACGAATTTTGAAGGTCAGTAACCAAACTCGTATGGATGTACATATAATAAACAGACAAAGC
Organism: Eucalyptus marginata; assembly: GCA_014182565.1. Classification (NCBI taxonomy): domain Eukaryota; kingdom Viridiplantae; phylum Streptophyta; class Magnoliopsida; order Myrtales; family Myrtaceae; genus Eucalyptus; species Eucalyptus marginata. Next base: position 40,919,692 of record CM024592.1, on the reverse strand, counting down.
AGTAGCTTACACTGAATGCATATATCAATTAACAATGCAGCTCAGATTTCTAACACAAGCACATTTACTACCATGTATGCCAGCACAGAAGTATAACTTGGTCTTTTACGGATTCTTTAAAGTGATGGGATTCCCAAGAGACTACCTGCAAAATGATGTAGAACTATGGATGCTGCTACAGTGACATTCAATGAAGCAGTGCCACTGCCGTACTGAGGAATATATACAAAGAAGTCGCATATCTCGCATTCTTTGGCAGAAAGGCCCGTTCCCTGTTCTCAGTAAGAATCAATCAGAACCTCTAATCATCCTCTGAGAAGTTTCATTAAAAGAAGATTCATTGTATTGAGACAAGATTTCTCATATATCGTGACATGCTTCATCGGCTTTGATTAACAAATGAAGTAGGCATAACTTAGAGGATTCTTTCGACAGTTAAATACACACACTTGCCAGCCCCTAAATTCATTGATCAACCAATGAAAACTTGCCATCAACAGCTGCAAGCCGCGAAGCGATCATAAACATTCATGGGTCGAGTATCCGCAAACTGCTTTCAATTTGACATAATTTAGCACGACCCATTTATCAAGATGACTACACTTGACCGAAAATGTAGAGAGAAAAGATAGAAGGGCAGCTTATAGTCATCCATAATCGAAAAACCGACAGATGGTCACACTGAATCAATCAAAGTTTGCTCTTTTACGGAGGAAAAAGGTCGACTGGGTAGACAAATTTTACCTCGTTGCCGACGAGGAAAGCCGTGCTCCTCTTGAAAGGATGCTGGTTGACGGCTACGGCATCATCTGTGATTTCCACACCACATATATCACAACCCTTCTCCTAAAGATTACCAACCAGGCTCGACGTAAATCAAACGAAACACCTCCCACGTCCGGCGTACGCAAAAACGAGAGAAAAGGAAAGAAATTGACGATCCCTGCGCGACGGACGGACCTTGAGGAAGGAGCGGGCTTCGAGGAGGGAGTGGAAGTGGCGGAAGGCGAGGTGGGAGGTGGAGCCGTGGCTGCCGAAGGCGTTGAAGTCCCGGCGGCCGACGACGATGAGCTCGGAGACGCCGAAGGCGGTGGCGCTGCGGGCGAGGGTGCCGACGTTGTGGCGCTTCGCGACGTTGTGCACCACCACGTAGCTCTCCATCTCCGTCTCTCTCTCTTTCGACTCGGATGCAGAGCGAGAGAGAATGAACCCTCCGGCGGCTTTGGTCGAAGAGAAAGGAGCGGGTTTGTGGTCGTTACGATGTCGTTTGGCAGGACAAAGTGGTTCCTTGGTCACATATTTTCGTGTTCATTTTCGAGATAAAAAGTGCGGGGGTGATCGGTTTCGAGGCGGGCAGTTCTCGTTCTGAAACCACCCGCCTCGAAATTGGAACCGCCCATTAAGAATTGGCTCCGAAAAATTGGAATTGGAAACCTACCCATTGGCCTAATGGATCGGAATTGAAATGTCCCCACTACGGAAGAGGCGTGAGAGCGGCGACAAGGTCGGAGGTCGAGGCGATCGAGAACGAGCAACGAGGCCAAAGGCAATCTCGAGCGAGAGTGAGAGAAGGAGGCAAGGCCCAAGATGAGTGAGGTGGGAGATGAAGAGAGATTATAAATAAAGTAAAACTTAAAAATTAAAATAAGTTATTTATATATACCGGTCGAGTTTGGGTGGACGGTTCCATATCTAAAACCGAGAACCGAACCAATGCTCATGGGAATTGCGTTCTAGGCCAAACCGATCACGTTCCAAGCAATACCTTGATCTTTTAAAGTGCATGAAATTCTAAAATTTATCAAAAATAAAGGTGTAACAAAATCCTAAAACTTATCAAATTGATATAATCAACAACTTTTGCTAACACCATCAATTTAGCTAACAGGAAATGTTAATGTAGTGGAGGTCGCCGGCCCTGAGCGAGGGTGGCTTGCCTTGAGAGAGGCCTTGTTGACCCTCCGGTGACCTTCACTGGGCCAAGGCAAGGCCTCACCGGCCTCAAATGATGGCCAACGTCACCCAAATAAGTGTCCAAATCAAGTGCCTCGTCAACCCTCGTTTGGGGACAACAAGGCTTCGCCTGGGCTGGCAAGCCTGCAACCCTCATCTAGGCTCGCCTGGCTGGTTGCCGGCCATCGCCATGCCAGCGACCAGAGGAAGAAAAAAGAAATTATAATTTCGGTTTTTATAAAATATAGTTTTGTAAAGTTAAAGAGAGAAAAGAGAGATTGTGAGGTTTGGGTGAAAATGGTTTTTAAATCTAACCCATTTAAGACCCATCTATCTTAAGCCTTTAGTTGTTAAATCCATTTAACTAACTTCTTCAAAAAAACAAGTGGCCCATATATGACCCATTTATTATTTAAATAGGTCATATATGGGTCTATGACCCATTTTGACACCTCTACCTGGGGCTAATGATCTCCGTCGGCACTCCGGCAATGGGTGGCAACGGCACCCCCACCATTCCCTCGCTACTCTCTCTATAGTTTTTTTTTTTAAAATAAAATTTAGTCTTTTTTGTATTTTAAACTAATTTAATAAAAAAATTAAAGGGACCAATAATAATAATAATAATGCCAAGTAGTAAGAGAAAATAATTTTAAAATGTTACATTAATATTTTTCGTTAGCCATTAATTTGACAAGTTTAGGACTTCAAGTTCACTTATCTTTTCTTTTTCTACGTATCCAATGCTCTTCGATGGATGTTTCCCTATCATCAAATGTTGAAAAAATTCCAAATAAGAGCATGAAGTACCATCATTTTCTCAAATAAAGATCTGAAGTGGACATTGTATGAAATAATGGCCTAAAATAGCCATGTCAGTCTCAGATAAAAGTATGAAGTGGCCATGGTAATTTTTAAATAAGGGTTTAACCTCGCCGATTACCGGCTGACTAGATATTCCAACTAGTCAAGAGAATTTTTGTCAAAAGACAAATTTATTTTTCTTTTTCTTTTTCTATTTCTTTTTCTATTTCTTTTCTTTTTTTCTCTTTTCCTTTTTTTCTTTCCAAGCCCTGGGCAAGGGCCTGCAAGCCCTCGCCAATTGCTGGCAAGGGTCACCTCACCCAGCCCCGCCGGCCGAGACGAGGCGATCCTCATCAAGGGCGAGGGTTGCCTCATGGCCTCACCCAAGGTGAGGGTCGCCTTGCCCAGGGGAGGTTGTCCCTCACTTGTAACCAATTATGGTGGCCCTTGCCCTACCCAAGAAAGGGAAAACCAAAAAAAAAAAAAAAAAGAGATAATGGATGAAAATGCCCTTGACCAACTAAAAAGTCAAGCCCTTCTTTAAAACTAACACATCAACTTCAAATCCTTAGTTGAAATAGGGTCAACTTTATGCCATTATTTGATAAAATACTGACACTCCATGCTCTTAATTGGAATTTTCCCTCAAATTTCTGTGGACATGTGTGATTTTAGCCGTAAAAAGTTAGCATTTTAAGGCCATGTTTGGTAACTTGCCAAATAGTAAAAATTTCTATTATTTTGTTCTCGGGAGTAGTTTTGGAACAGAATCATGTTCGGTAAATTTTTGTTCCCGAGAATAAATTTCTATTTTTTTGTTCTCGAAAGTAGATTTGGAATAGAATCAAGAATTAAAAAAAAAGGTTGATTCTTGTTCTCGGGAACAATTCTAGAATCAAGCCTATATTTTCTCTTTTTATTTTCTTTTTTTTCTTGTTCTTCTTCATCTACGCCGCCACCCACCGCCACCGGTCGTCGGCAACCGGTCTAGCGAGCTTGCCGGAGGCTTGCCAAGCCAGGGCGAGGTCCGGCAAGCTCGCCGGTGGCTAGGCGAGCCTCGCCCGAGCCTCCCCGGCCACCAACGAGGCTCGCCTAACTAGGTGAGGCTCGGCCAAGCCATGGCGGGCAAGCGGCCTAGCCCAAATCCGGCGAGGCCGAGCTCACCTAGCCGATGGCGAGGCAAGACCTCACCTGGGGTGGTGGGCTTCATAGTGCCTGAGATGAGTTCTGGGAAGGCGATGGCAAGGAAGCTAACGCCCATTAAGGTTCCGAGGGTGGTGCTTCGGTCATGGAAGAAAGAACCAAAGTGGGCTTCCCTTGCCATTCGCACAAAGCGAAGCGAGCATGACCGCAAAGACAACGACGATGGCTTGCTTCTCTGTCTACTCTTGCCTCCCCTCGTCATGTCCTCCTCCAAGCAAGGTTGTCGAAGACGTAGAGAAGCGAAGAACCGACGTAAGGAAAAAGAGATTGTAGAGGTTTTGGAAATTTTCTGTATATTCTCTATGTTTCATTCAATGTACATTACACCGTAATTATAATACGAAGATACATGAATAAAAGGAAAAGAGATATTTTTACAATCGTATTGATATCTTAATCTAATCAATCTAATCCCTAATTGATCTAATGCATGATCATAACCAAAGATAGATCTTGCATATCTTCCAACAGAGGTCAAGCCCCGCCGACGGCTAGGCGAGTTCAACCAAGCCTCGCTTAGCTGCCGGCAAGGCTTGATTGACAAGGGCCGGCCTCGTCGAGGGCTGGCGCACTCCAGTGAGGTCACCAGCCCTCGTTTGGCTGATCGCCGGTCATCCCAAGGCCGGCGACTGGCCACTTGAAGAAGAAGAATAGGAGAAAGAAAGGAAAAAAAAAGTAATAAAATTATTTAAAAATTAAAAGAAAATGATTTGGATTATAAATTTTGAGCACGGTATCAAACGCAATTCTATTCTGAGAATTGAAATTTTGGACAGTTACCAAACGACTTAAAATACTTAGAAATTATTCCCGAGAATAGAATAAAAAAGAATTAATTCTGATCAGAAATTGGGCAGAAGAACAGCCCAAGTGCCATAACTTGGCACAGGGGGACACTTAAGTGCCATAACTTCAAAAAGGTACACTTAAGTGCCACTTTTTTTGAAAAGTGGGACACTTAAGTGCCACCTCCGGCGACCCTTGCCGGAAATCCTACGTGGCATTATTTTATTATTTTTTATTGCCTACGTGGCTTGCCGGAGCCGAGTCGGCTCTAACTCACCGAAACGACGTCGTCTCGCATAATAAAAGCCCTAAATCTTCCAAAACGACGTCGTCTCCCCAAATGCCCCAAATCTAAAACCCTAAATCGGCCAAATACCCTATTGAAGTGCTCGAATCTAAGTCTCGAACCCTAATTTTCATTTGCCCAAAATTCCTTCGTCGAATCTTGGAAATGGAGAGCAGAGTCGCAGCTAGCCGCCTCAATTTCCTCTCACCGAAGCGAAGGAGAAGGCCAGCGTTTGTTTTTATGGGTTACCGAGTCCAAGAAGAACATCGTGGACTCGAAGCAATCCTGGGAGAAGATTTTATGGATGCGCCCAATATAAAGAAGCGTCGAAGTGCAAATACTTCAAATGGGTCGATGCGAAGTTCTCTAACCGAGCCACAGAGGTGATATTGGATCTACTTCATAAAAGACAGCAATCTTCATCCGTGTTCGTGGACGACTTGGACGATGTTGACTCAATGCAAGCTCAAGCGTCTTCGTTAAACTTTTCAAGAATGAAGTCTCAATGCATGCTCAAGCATCTTCAACTAAACCTTTGAAGAATGAAGTTTCAATGATGAAAATTGAACGAAAGTGTTACCAAGCGTTTGTTATAGTGTTGTTTTGTTGTCTATTATACTTTCGATGAAATGTAAAGCACTTGAAAATGAGAAAAAGTTTCGCCGATCGCCATAGTTAAAAATGGTGTTGTTCTGGATTAAACGTAGGCTTTTTTTCTTTTTGAAAGATGCGAAGAAGTTTGTGTTTGTTCCACAAGATCATTGTGGCTTTGTTGTTGTTTGTGCTGTCATATGGAGTTGCCAGAAGTTAAATTACCATCATCTTCTGTTTTGATGCAGACCAACATATAGACAAGACAAACATGAGTGATTATCCGAGTGCCATAAGTTGTATTTAGTAATCACTTAAGTGCTAGTCGCGATGAAAAAATGAGCACTTAAGTGTCAAGTTATTATTAAAGTGATCAGTTAAGTGTTACTTGTAGTTAAAAGTAAACAAAGTTAAGTGCCAAGTTTTTTAGAATATGACCAATTAAGTGCCAATTTTTTTTTTGTGGGTTTTCTCTAAAAATTGCGCTAGCCACCACCACCGGCCGTGCCACCAACCATCACCACTAGCCACACTACACACTAGGCGCTCCGGCCACCACCATGTTGGTGGTGTTGCGCACAGGGTACTAGTGCAAGCCGAGCCTTGCAGACCGGCTTGCACCAGTACACATGGTGTAAGATGTGCAAACTGCACACTTGCACCAGGTGTAGGTGCAGCATAAGTCTATAACCCCCACCACAAACCCATAATCACCGGGCATCACCACCAGCCACACCAACAGCCCCAACCACCACATTAGCACCCCAACAACAAACTCACTACCACCAAACATCACCATCCACCACCACCAGCCACAGCAGCACTCCAGGTACTACCACGTAACACCAACGGCGAAGCAACAAGTAAATGCAGAATCCATGACAACAAAGCAAAAATTGCCAAGCAGCGCAAGATCATTTCATTAATATTGAAATTAAGTCTCACAACATCAATGACAAACTAAAGAAAAAAGAAAAAAGATAACCATCCATAGCAAGTGTTATTATAACGTTAACGTTTACATAACTGTTTTGACTCATAAGTTCCACAAATCCTATCACGTCTCATCTCATCAATCAATATGCACGACACCCCCGTTCGTGCTCCTTTCACTTGATTCATAATTCTTGCACTCTTTCTAACCGGACGTGCAACTTCTTCTTCAACATTCTCGGTATCCACCGACTCGAGATGGAGCCGCAAATGTCCCAGCCGAATTGATTCAAAAGGAGCTCAGAAAGCAATCGGGTTCTTTCTCTTCTTTCTTGTTGGCACAGCTTGATGTTTTCTTTTTGTGGGTGCAGCCGTTGATTCTTGAGTTGGGCCCGAGATAAGAACCTCGAACTTCTCCCAAGCTACAAAAAAATAATAAATTATCAGCAAAAAGTCTACAAAGCATAAACTAAATTAAATGCACCCATATAACTTACATTCGAATAACTGTTTCCAAAGACGCTCATCTCGTATAAAGGCCATAGCCATATTGTCCGAACCTCTTCCCAAGTGCCCCTCTTGTTTGAATAGGGCGTCACTTTCAGGAACTTGTGATTTGTTGGCTTTTTTTCTTGCTTTCTTGGGCCCTTCGGCCACAAAGGGGCTTCTTCGACCAATTCTTCACTGGGTGTCTTCTAGATGGCCTTTGTGTAGGTGCCACTTCACCTGGCCTTCTTCTAGTTGTCCTTCTGTGTAGCCCTTCAACTTCAGTAACACCTCCTTCTGTTGGGCCTTCTAGTGGTACTGGTGGTGGTACTTGTGGTGCCCCTTGTAGTGATTCTCCTGGTGGGCCATGTAGTGACCCTTGAGGTGGCTCTTGTGATGGCCCTTCATTTGGCAATTGAGTTCCAACTTGCTCTCTTCGAACCTGAGAAAGAGACAAAAGACAAAAGACACCATAAATATAACATTGGGACATATAATAATGTAAAGAAAATGAAAACTGAATACAAATGGTTGAATTTAGCACTGGGTATTTCTTTTCTGCCGAAGAACAGCCCACCGAACCGGCCGTGATGCCGCTTGGGCCAATCCTTCACCGGCCGTCTTCTACCTTGCCTTCTTCGAACAAGTCGTTCGGTTTCATGACTTACTTGGGGTTCTTGTGACCTAACAAACACATTACATACAATGCCAAATAGGATATTATGTACATTTTTATAATAAACGACAAAGCAACATAAACATAAAATAAATTTCATGACTTACCGGGGTTCTAGTTGTCGACTGAAGAACAGTCGACTCACTTGGCCCCGTTGTTTGCATTTCTCCAACCTGTCTCTTCACTAGGCCCTTCACCTTGCCTCAACGGTTGTTGTTGTTGCTTCCTCAATTGACAACCTTTAATATTGTGGCTCGCTAGGCGACAATAAGAACACGTTATCTTTGCACCATGCCTGCTCATTCTTTGCTGACACGAGACCTCTTCCTCTGCCATTCTTCGTCTTCGTTTTGTCCTTCCAATTTTCTTCTTCAGTGGCAAAGGTTGAGGTGCTTCATGATCTGTGGGCTCCCAAAACTTGCTACTTCTAATTGGCTGCATCATGAAGCGATAGGAAGCAAGGTATTTTGATTTATGGTACCAATCATCGATGTAATCATCGTATTGTCGCCCTTCAACTGGATAGCACATATGGCATGTGCACATGGAATTCCACTTACTTGCCATGCTCTACATGAACACTTCCCGCTTCCTAGATTGACAACATACTTATCAAAGCACCCTTCATTATCTCATATCCGTCATCTCCATTCCAAATGGGATGACAATGCCTACTTGCAGCCAAGTTCTCATCCAATTTCTTGGCAATCCTAGGACCATATTGTCTTGTCCACTTTGCAGCCTCATCTCTTTGTTTTCGCAGCCGAGTCATAACCGCAACTCGTATATCTTCAAGCATTGAGATGACCGGGTTTGCATCTCGGCATCTATTATCTTCGAATTAAATACTTCACAAATGTTGTTGTCGACGTTATCGCACTTGAACTCCTCACCGAAGAATGCCCCCGCACCAATGCTTCGGTTCTAGTTGAAATAGGGTAGCACAACCTTCCTTTGTCAACTGAAGCAGTCCTTCTTTGGCTATCCTAAAGTCAGCCATGTTTGCACTCTTTGCTAATTGCCAAAATTGCAACTGCAGCTTATCCCCTTTGTAGGTCTTTGCCCAATTTCCGTATATGTGCCGCGCGCACATTCGATGTTCAGCATGGGGCAACAACTCGGCTACTGCCGGAACCAATCCCTGCAATAATTCAAAGTAAGAAATACTAGAGCAAATTACATGTTCATTTACAAAGCAAACTATTGACTAAATTTTTCAAAAAGCAAGCATTACCTTTTGTTGGTCGCTCATGAATGCCCACCCTTCCCCATTTGTTATCTCCAAGTCAGCCATCAAATTTTTCAAGAACCATGACCAATTGTCCTTGTTCTCAATCTTTACAATAGCCCAAGCTAATGGGAACATTTGGTTATTCGCATCTCTTCCAATCGCCGCCAACAATTCTCCCTTGCACAAGCCCTTCAAGAAACAACCGTCCAATCCTATAATCCGTCTACAACCAGCTAAAAATCCCCGTTTGCATGCATCAAAGCACACATAGAACTTATCGAACTTGGTCCCATGATCAGGAAACGGTCTCTCAACCACCTCTACATACACTCTACTTGTAGGGTTTGCGCCCGCACTCCCAAGCATACTCCCACACCCGTCCATATTCCTTAGCATACCGACCAATAAGTATCTTTATCACCTTTTGCTTTGCTCTTTTGCACCGAGTCCTAGATACATTGATGCCTACACGCTCCTTCACCAAAGCATCCTAAAGTTACTAATTTTCATCTCGGGCATCGCCTTGATCGGATCGAAGAAGTGCTTGGACAACCATGCACTTGTTACCCTTTGTTTTGAAAATTAATGGAACAAGTGTGTTTCTCTTGGTAGGCTCTAATCGGAAAGACTCACTCTTCTTAACAAACGCGCCGTAAATCTTCCATGGACAATTTTGCTGCGAACACCTAGCTCTTACAAATTTCTTAGTGTTTCTAATGAAATCAATATTTCTTTGTGCAAAGCAATGGAATTCTTCAAGTATAGCTTCCCTAAATTGTATCGCATCATGGAATTTCATACCTACTGACAAAGTAGGAGAGGCAACGGATGGATCATAGGAAGGAAACTTACTTTTCCTTCTACGCACAGCTTGTTGATCTTCTTCAAGTTCGTCCTGGGAAGTAGCGGTGTCGATGCTTTCTTCATAATCTGTCTCCTGGCCGCAACACCAACATCTGCGGGGCCTCCGTCTCTCGTTTGGAACTTCATCGCCTACCCGCAAAGTTGCAAATCTATCTCGACAAAAAGTCCCTTTGTATTTTCCTTGTGTAAGCTCCTCATCGTCGTCGTCACTTAAGATTAATAAATTTTCAGCAGCCAACCCTTCATCGTCATCGTCATCATCACCATCACTGGATTCAGCTACTTCCCAATCTAATTCAGTGATGGTGACATCACCTATGTCACCATCGCTCTGGTGAACAGCATCTGCACCCCTCTCCTCCCCGTCCTGTCCATCATGCCCTGCTTCATCCCTAACCTCGCACTAGCTTGAATACCATCTCCTCCTTCTCCTACTTGGGTGCTATCTCTGTCATCATCTTCGTCCTCACTATCGCTATTGTTTTCAACAAATACTTTCACCTCTTCGCCATGAAGATAATGATATAGGACATCCCTAAAACCATTATCATCATCCAAAACTCTCAAACCATCTTTCAAACCTTTCCCAGGAACACAGTACAGCAACTTTTGTACTCTACAAGGCAAAAATGTCACTATATCCCTAACAAATCCAATATAAGATGCCTTCTTTATATCTACAAAGATAGTACCCTCATTCCCTCCCTCATACTCCCACTCATCCTCCCCAATCAGAAAATCCCCACCGTAGTAAACAATGATAGCAACATGGTCCTTATCATGAGCCATTTCTGCAACAAAAGAGAAAAAAACAATTAACTTTTGGGACCACATTCACAAAGGACAATAGACAATTGCAAGTGGAGGTCCCTACACTCTTTATTAAAGAAAAGAAGAAAGAGGGAAGATGCATAGGTCGTCTGACAGCTTGCAAATGAAAAAGGCCTTAGGACAAATAGAGATGGGACTCGACAACTACTTTGATTATGTCGTCGCATTCCTTTAAAATATGGAGAGGGATCTCAGATAAGCATGGGTCCTCATGACACCAATTTCAACAATGCAATTTATTAAAAAAATACCCAAAAGTCCCCATCCCCACGACAACAAGAGATTCGATTCGAACATGTCCAAGGTCCAATACTCCGAACCCTAACAATCACCAATCATCATCGCACATTTCACATCCGACCACTACAAATTACTTTCGCACATCACAATTCAACATTAGAGCCCTAAATCACACATCACAGTGGATGGGGCGACGTCGAGCCCTACACCGAGCCCTAATTTTCCCCCCACCGAGCCCTACATTTTGAGGCCGATCCTAAACTGTCAATTCGAACCCCTGAACAGGATTCTAGCACCACATCCGAGCCATAAATCTCACATCAATACCATCCAAGCCTAAGCTTTCCCAGCCGACCCCCAAATTTCAAGTCCGAGCCCTAGTAAATAAGTCGGAGCCCTAATTTCACCACGGGGGAGAGGAAGAAGAGAAAAACCCGAGCAAATCGACGACGGCAAGTGACGACGGCGAGCGACAACGGCGAGCGATGACCTGCGAACGGCGACCTACGATCGGCGACCTGCGAACGATGAACTGTGAACGGCGATGGAGAGGATGTCAGATCTGGTGTGAACCGATGGACGAACGGTTAAAATCCAAATAAGCTAAACGACGTCGTTTAGCACTAAGGAAAAACGACGTCGTTTAGTTTAGCCAAAGGCACAGTAGATGGGGTGACGTCGTTTTCCCCCTCCACGTGTGCTTTTTTTTTTTTACAAAATTGCCACGTCGGTTAAGCATGTCGCCGGAAAATGCCACGTCTGCATTTTGGCCGGTTTTTGGCCGGATTGGCACTTAAGTGTTCCATTTTACTCCGATAGTGGCACTTAAGTGTACCGTTTTAAAGTTATGGCACTTAAGTGTCCTCCGTGCCAAGTTATGGCACTCCAGGTGTCCCATAGTCTCAGAAATTGTTACCGGGAACAGAAGCGTTTCTAAACGCGTCCTTAATAAGTTCAGATGGGAATGAATATGAAATAGGAAAACCGCTAATGTCATAGTATCGTTTACATAAGACATTGTGTTGCAACCCCATCTCTTTTCTCTCTCTGCTCATGAGATTGATCATATCAAATCTAGTACATGGTACCCTTTATTCGTCTCATAATCATTATTATGGTCGCTTCTTTACATGGACGATGATTATATACAGACGACACAAAAACATGAATGTGTGAGAGCAATTGCTATCGTCAATCAGGGGACTTCTCTTCAAACCACGACTTGAGCCGCCGCGAGCCTAGCAATAGGAACCCTGCAACGGCGGAATGAAAATGAGAATGCCACTCCTTAGGAAATCGAGAGGATTAAGTCAGAGAAAGTAATGCGGAGCTCGGCAAATCCAGCAAAGAGTAGAGTCAAGAGAGACCTGAAGGCAGAGCACGAAACGTAATCCAGTCCAGCCTCCGCGAAGAAGGCAACCGAAGATGGATCGCCCCCGTGTTCTCCGCATATACCGACCTGTTTTCAATCCCACATCACTTGCACGTCTCAAGGATAACAAATAGATAAAGGGAACTATTGCTTCCACCGCTCTGTCGCAGGCTATTCATTGAAGTCCAAGCATGGAACCTATCATTTGGCTGATCATTTTTCATGATATGTAACTTACAAGCTAGGCCTCGCTAATCTTTCAATGACAGGAGTTTTTATGCAGTAAGAAATATCTCACGAATGATGCAGAGGAAAATCAGCCATGAAAGGTGAATTCATCAAAGCCCTGCTGCAGTGTACTAATGAGCAAGACTACTCATTCAGTGCTGATTACCTTTAAGTTAGGCCTAGCTGCTCGGCCTCTCTCGGTTGCCATCTTGATAAGTTGGCCTACGCCTCTCCGATCTAGCACCTGCAAGCAAAAGATTTCAGGTTGTTCTGAAATCTAGCGAGGCTCTCCCCCCACTCTTGGAGGTGATTCCCTCGAAGAGTTGCAAGGTATGGGACTGACCTCGAAAGGATCGGCTTGGAGGATGCCTTTGGACAGGTATACAGGAAGGAATTTGCCGACGTCATCTCTGCTGTACCCGAACGTCATTTGCGTCAGATCATTGGTCCCAAAGGAGAAGAACTCTGCCTCCTTTGCAATCTATGATTAATTGCACCAAAGTATGAGGAAAGTCAGTAGACACAATGATATGCAATATGCTCCAGCATTAACATTTGCGTTCATTGGAGCCATCTTTTTTAGAACAGCAAAAAACAACGAAAGTGCAACTACAGAAAAGAGAATGGGGACGCCTTGTACTGTCAGTTAGACCCGGCATATAAGGAACAAATGGTGTACGCACCTCATCTGCCACAAGAGCAGCCCTAGGAATCTCGATCATTGTCCCGATCTTATAGCTTATTGATGAACCCACCTCAGAGAATACTTTCTTGGCAATGCTACGTATCAAACTCACCTGATGTCCTAGTTCCTGGCAATCAAAATCATCAAATTTTCCATGAGGACTGTTTCAGTGCTTACAGGTAAAATCAAAATGTCCGAAAAGTTCATTAAACTACAGTTCATGCACATGAGTGGAGGCACTTCCAGTGGGACTGTTGACTATGAAAGTGAAACCCAGATCAGTTCGAACTCATATTCAGCGTGAGCGGTTATTTTGGGGAGGTATTAGCTAAGAGAGTTCTGTCAATGAAAGTTTTGGGAACTCACTTTTAACTGTAAAAGATTTGGACTGGGCATAATGGAACGAATAATTTGGAAGAGGAAAGGAAAGGAAGTCATGCCTGAGGCGTTCCCACTAGTGGAACCATTATCTCTGGAATAACTGTGAAGCCCTGGCGGCTCATTGTCATCGCAGCCTGGAAAATTGCACGAGCTTGCATTTCAGACAGCTCGGGGTATGATATGCCTAGCCTGTTCACATGCCAAGAAAAGAAAAGGAAATTCATATTGATGCAGTCCAAGCAGTTGCCTATAATACTGTTGCACAGAAAAGGTTAGTATTGATCTGATAGGGATGCATTCGGCGTTTTTGATAAATTTCATGCATCACTACTAATACATGAAATTTGAGGAGCATGAGAGTTTACATAAATTCCAGAGTAGTCAGCTAAAGTAAGCATTCCAACAGAGGAAAAAAAACAAAAAACAAAAACTAGAGTAAGTAGGCAAATCCATTGGTCTTGAACGTTAGCATTTAAGAACTTGCAAATAATCAGAAGAATCAAAAACCTGCAGCCTCGGAATCCAAGCATGGGATTTACTTCAGATAATTTCTCGATCCTAGAGAAAACTTCATCTTCAGTCATGCCGGTGTCTGTGGTTAGTTCGCTAACAATCTGTTCTAGGTCTCCTTCCGGAAGAAACTCGTGAAGTGGCGGATCTAACAGTCGGATGGTCACAGGAAGGCCTGGAATTTCAACAAGCCATTTCATGTAATCACCAAGCACACAAATGGATGCAAAAAAGAACGACGTAAATAATATACGAAGGAAATATAGTCACCATCCATAGCACGAAATATCCCCTCGAAATCAGATTGTTGATAAGGCAGCAACTGATCCAATGCTGCCTTTCTCTGTTCTGGGGTGACTGCCATTATCATCTTCCTCACCGCTTTTATCCTCTCATCCGAAGCAAAGAACTGAACATGACGAAAAAATACAGATGATAAAAATGGAGTTCAGAGTACTGCATGACACATGACTGCAAGTCACACAAGGAAATTCATGCACGATGTGAGAAAATAATCCATCCACAACAACTTCACATGCTGTCGATACAAGTGAGACAGCATGCTAATAGATTTGGGTTCTTCATCAATAACTCAATATGCTACCATTTTGACACCATCAGGAGGCTTTATAATTATGCAATTTCAAGTATATGAGAGATTCCTCTCAACCCTTTGAACAAGGCAAGCATATAAGACTGGAAGAATCTACATTCTATTGCTTCCGTGAAAAGAATGACTGATCAAAGAGGGAAAATGATCTTCACCATGTGTTCTGTCCTGCAAAGTCCAATCCCTTGGGCACCATTTTTTCTGGCTGTAAGGGCATCTTCAGGAGTGTCAGCATTTGCCATAACCTATCATAGAAGGGGATGATATCACCCAATCACTAAGAGAATAACAAAGAACATACATGTTAAACTGCAAGAACTTTTACCAGATGAAGAAAAGACCGGAGAAAAGGAGTTGTACCTTGAGAGATCTTATTTCATCAGCCCAGGACATGAAGATCTCCAGGTCACCGCTCAATGCTGGAGGTGAAAGTGGTTGTTTACCCAAAATCACTTCCCCAGTCGATCCGTTGAGGGAGATCCATTCGCCTTCCTTAATTAACTTGTCTCCAATAGTGACCACCTGCACTATTGGAAAAGAACCCACTGACGTGATCACCTTGTGTCTGAAAATTCAGTGGGTTCATCACAGTCTAAATTTTTTATAATGGTGATCTAGACAGTAGTTTCGCAATAAGACACGAACTCACAATTGTGGAGTTCAAGATGAAATGCGTCTCCATAACCACACCGAAACTAATGTCCTATCTGTCTAGGAATGGGTATGTCAACTCAACAGAAGAGCCAGAGTAACATAGCTGAGAGAGAGGATTTGCAGGCAAAATTACCTTCTCAGCATCATTCACAAGGATATCGGCGCAGCCAGAGACACAACACTTCCCCCATCCACGTGCCACAACCGCTGCATGAGATGTCATGCCACCTCTAGCTGTTAAAATACCGGCAGCAGCATGCATTCCACCAACATCCTCTGGACTTGTCTCAGTCCTAACCTTTACACACACAGAAAAAGTGTTAATTCGCACATCTTAGAGCTTGGATCCCAAAAGAGATCCTCGCAATTCCAAGAAAAGGCTGGTTTTTCCGTTGCCAGTTTGTCAACTCATGATCAAATTTGTTTGAACCACTTTTCTTCACTCAATACATATCGATCTTAGGGTATGTCATCAGTTTAGAAGGTTGAAATGCCAGATAGCACACTAAAGAACTCCCTCTCCAGTTACCACGCATGTCAAGCATGAGAATTAATGTCTGAACAGCCATACCAGAATGACACTTTTCCCTTGAGCATGCCATACTTCGGCATCATTGGCACTGAAGACAACTTGGCCCATGGCAGCTCCTGGTGAAGCAGGCAACCCCGTAGCAACAACTTTATCCTTGTATGCAGCTGTGTTTTCAAACTGAAAACAGAAGCCGAAAACTTCAGCAAGATTTTGGGAAGAAGTAAGTATGAGCATAAATCCATTTGGGATTGCAAATTTTCCATCTCAATCATATTATACAATGAATTTAAGAAAGACAGACCCCAGAAAGACGCAATGTGGATGCACATTCTATTATACAGGTATTTATGTGGATGCAGGTTGTGTTTGGGCCTTCTATGATGTCAAATAATTTTTATGGACTTATGAAATTATCCCTTCAGTGAGATTAAATACTTTGAAAATGTTGGTAGTGTCACATATATATGCTAATGAAGATACACAAAGGCATTAGGTTGGATATAGGACTAAGTGAAATTGTTTACTTCTTCCAAGGAGAGATAGCTGCTGCCAGATTAAATGATTAGGATGAAGACACACTTCCTCCTACAGTCTTTCATCGTTAACTGATCACAAAGAGACCCAAGTGTCCGGCAGAATTTTAGCATGTGTACCTGTGGATGAAGAAGTTGATCGAGATGCTGAGGCTCCACCATCTTCATAGAAGAACGAATGTCAACAAGCCCTTCATTCACCATGTCTACCGCAATCTTTATCGCGCCCTTGCCAGTACGCTTTCCAGACCGGCACTGCAACATCCACAGCCTATTTTCTTGAACTGTAAACTCAATATCCTGTATGCATCAAAGTCAGACATGCAACGACTTTAGTCTCAAATTCTGAGGCTTGCATCTGATAAAGAGGATCCAGTTTATCTCATCGAATTCAGAGCAGGGAACCAACATAGAAAATCAGTGCATATGTCTTGCTAAGGTTGAAAGGATAGAGATATCGCTCCAGAACAGTGGTGGAATGATCTATCTAACAATAGAAAGAGATTCCATACCATCATGTCTTTGTAATGCTTCTCTAAAATTTCGCAGTTCTCCACAAGTTCTTTGTAAGCTTCCGGCATACAATTCTTCATCGTGTCCAAATCTTCTGGAGTTCTAATTCCGGCTACCACATCCTCCCCCTGTCATGATATTTAGCAAAAAAGTAGCTTGTCAATAAATATGCCAGCTTGTTTGTGACATTAATGAGTCATCAGAAGCAGCTACACATCAAAGAAGAAAAGAGCAGATATATAACCTGAGCATTGACCAAAAACTCTCCGTAGAGCTTCTTCTCACCCGTGCTTGGGTTTCTGGTGAACAGCACTCCTGTCCCTGAAGTATTTCCCATGTTTCCAAACACCATGCACTGAATATTCACAGCGGTACCCTTCAATCCCATTATTTGATTGATGCTTCGGTACTTAATAGCCCTGGAACTGTTCCATGAATCAAAAACGGCTTTGACA
Organism: Eucalyptus marginata; assembly: GCA_014182565.1. NCBI lineage: Eukaryota > Viridiplantae > Streptophyta > Magnoliopsida > Myrtales > Myrtaceae > Eucalyptus > Eucalyptus marginata. The sequence continues at coordinate 40,902,335 of CM024592.1, read as the reverse complement.
GCTAACTCTAACTGCTTTCTTGGATCTGCAAAACGGATGCAATTCAAAAGAAATGAATTCGAATCTTATACTTGTTAGAAGGAGCAGCGTTATCATCTTGTCTCCTTTATTGTTATGTTGTGATATGTAAACAGGTTGGTACTTGGTACCTGAAGGGAATTCTTCTCCCATGGTTTCAAGATAAACATTCTTGTATTGTGCCACAAGCTCTTTAAGATCTGAAGCTGTTAGGTCGGTGTCCAGTTTAACACCTTTTGAGTGTTTCAACTGCTCTAGCTTATCCTCGAATGATGAATGTGGAATGCCCACGACCTGAATTTACGCAGAAAAGAAAGCCCTTGGTAATTATTGGTACGAATGAAAGAGGTGCAAGAAGGAAGTTGAACACTATAAATAATGCAAGTACCGTTCAGGCTCACTTGCTAGGACCATGATTAGGGCAACTGAGCATTAAGCAAAGAGCTGAAAAGAACAGAGCATTATCTACTTACAACATTCCCAAACATGTCTAGAAATCGTCTATAAGAGTCATAGGCAAAGCGCTCCCCACTTTTCGCAGCCAGACCAGCGACAACATCATCATTGAGCCCAAGGTTAAGGACAGTGTCCATCATGCCAGGCATGGATATCTGCAAACATAGGAGAATCATAATGCACTGATAGTCTGACAAATTTAGCTTTGGAGTAGTTAAGGAATTCCTACCGCTGCACCAGATCGAACAGATAAAAGGAGGGGCTTTGAAGGGTCACCGAGGACCGCCCCCATGTCCTTCTCTACGCTCTCCAAACCTTCCAAAATCTCCTCCCACAGACCATGCGGAAGCTTATTCCCATTCTGCTGGTACTCTTGGCATGCTTCTGTTGATATGGTGAGCCCAGGCGGCACAGATAATCCAATGCTAGCCATCTCTGCTAGGTTTGCTCCTTTTCCTCCCAACTACAAAATTTAATATATGCATAATCTCAAAGGCATGCATCACCTATCATAGGTTTCAAAGTTCATAATTTCAAAAGTGAATGTTTAATTTGACAATGTCATATTGGAAAGCGTATACTAAGTCCCATGATTAAAGTGACATAGGTTTCACTTTCAGTTCTTTTAACACATACTGAATGCTACCTCAATATAAGTAAAACATAAAAAAGGAAAATTTCACATTCCACTGGCTGAATTCTTAGGAAAAAAGCCACTTACCAAGGACTTCATGCCCTTATTTCCCTCGCTCTTCCCTTTTCCGAATGTAAAAACTCTCTGCAGAACACACGGATCAGTATAAGACCTCTCTTTGCAATATGAACAAACAGAAGAAATTACTACTTGATATGATGTTATTGTTGACATGGATTGCTAGCTTGGTAACTACCTGCGAGTATAGGTAACCAAAGCTAAACTGTACTGTCTAGTTTCCTTGATTGATTGATCATTTGGTAAAGGAATTCTCTAATGCAGCTGCATTAGGGGATCGAACGTTATTCAAATTTGGTAATAAACTTGCTATGGTGATGCATTTCCTGGTTTGCTAGTGTGTCAGAAGCTGAAACAACCTGATTCACCTTTTTTTCCGTAAAGGTTGGGTCTGTGACTGGTGTAAGTATTGCTTGTGTCTTCGTAAGGGATGCCTTGTTGCTCTTGTGATTCGGATTCGCAAACCCAGTTCCATCCGATTCTTGACAGCGGATACCACAAAGCCTACGGCCCTGGCTCACCTGAATCAAAGAGCGGTTGTTCCTGACCAGGACATCCACTTGTTCCAAATGATGCCCCTTGAACAGACCATGCTTGAAAGCTTCCGCAGTGGTCCTCATGAGCACGCCTTCCATCATCGAAGGCAATTATCTCTTTACCGATACAACCTGTAATTACAAACTGTAAAAGAAGGATGACAAACAATTCCAATCAAACATAAGATCTCCAAATCACATGCCACAAAAATACTTATGTTCTATCTAAGACGGATTTCACTCTTGTCATCACAATACCGGATTACTGAAAAGTTCAATGACATGGTGCAGCTGTAACAATCAACAAGCTTTTAAATGACATGATTAACCTCATAAAGACCTCGCCATATTCCATCTCTGCAATACACTATATCCGAATATCTAATGCAGCTTTTTGCATCCGCCAAGAAAGCTCACGATATTTGTATCATGAGCTCAGGAACTGAACAAGAAGTTGGACCAAAATTTCACAAGCGAGGTTTGCCCATGAAATGATCCATATTTAACATGCAGAAAAGTGTTGAAGTTTGCCATTTCTGAAGCTGTAACCGTACCTGATTCACCAAGAAACTAAAAGGGATCACTGAAGTTCTTCTTGATGCTTGAGGTTCAGACTCTCAGAGAGCTTCTTGAAAAGAGAAATGGTGGTTGAATTGTTTGTTTCCCTTTTTTCTTTGTTTTTCTAATCCTTTGTTTTTTTCTTTGGTGGTTAATGAACAAGAGAAAAGAGTGACAAGTGACACGAGTGGACGAGGTCTTAAGTCACGTTGGTTACTCAAGCTTTTTGTTTTTGGTTGTCTCCAACTCCTTAGGAGTCTGTAATCCTTGAGTTATGTGAAATAACAATAAAACCCTTTGAGATCGAAGTAGATAACAAGCAAAATCTGTACTTAATAATGATTTTGAGTACATAATTCTTATACTTTTCCCTCTTCAAAATTCTAGTAGATTTATTAAAGTTATTCACTTCTTAAGCATGACCAACAGGAAAAGATAAACGGGTCATGATCTACTTGAGCTATCCATGGCACACATTTCAATGACCACATTGTTATGTCAACACTGTTTTACAATGCTCTGATACACAAAGTGGTGAGCACAAGATTTAGATCGAAGGGATGGGATGATGGAGTGATGTAAAATAACTTTAACACAATGTCAATCTTCACACGTTTTACACCAGAATCAAGAATTGATCGAAGGGAGTAGTGCCATTGCTCTAGTTTTTAACTGGCATTTATCTAGGGAGACAAATGGAAAAGCTATAAAGGTTGGTTCGAGCATATGTATGGTACAATATAGTCTGCTCAACTTGTCGTAGTCTTCTGTTATTGTACCTTAAGAAATTTGTTTGGTTGCTAATTCAGCAAAACATCATTGAAACAAGATGTTCGAATATGGGGTTAATTACAATGGATATCTAGGCACCCAGAGAAGAAGAAGGGCTTCTATACATGTTGATTTGCTCATTCAAGTTTGGATCCAAATCACTCCACAGGTACATCTTCTTGAGGTCATCATCATGAGCACATATGTGTTTCCTCCGACAACTACTTAATATGCCAGGAGAGGATAATGTCACATCCAGTGAGGGATTACTCGATTGTCGGTGACGTCAGACACCTCAAACGATATAAAAAACACATCAAATTTTCTTATCAATATTAACTTCGTTCTTTTCTAAATTGCGTAATATCATCAGGGCTGAGTTGTGCCATCATAATTGCTTAGGTACAATTTCAAGTGATTTTCTATGAAGATGCAAAAATCTTTCCATCAAAATTCATGAGGAGGACATTTGTGGGACTTTCAAGTAATTATTATGGTCAACATCTCAAAGATGATAAAATGGACAAGTCCTCCATGGCCAACGAGCCTGGGAACCCACTAGAAAGGCATATACTTTGCATCCAAAGGGCTTCTGCCACGTGGCTTGCTGTATGACAGAAATGAAAATGTGATCCTCCTCTCTCCTTATCCTCCAACAATTCTGATCAATCGCATTATATGAACCAAGTATGTGTTCACATGTGATGTTTCATTGTTTCTCACCAAGAAAAACCATACTAATTTGCCTCTTTCTAGCCAAATAATTTCCCACACCTAACTATGTTAAAGCGTGAGTCATTATCTCCAATCCTTTTCATCATATCTCATGCTATAAAGATGCCTACTAGGATTTTGTTTCTTTATTTTTGTTACGACGACGATAATTTTGATATCACATATTATTATTTTTTCTTTTAAGAACACTAATTTTAACAAATTTTGCAACAAATTGTCGAGATGGGCATGGCTGCCAAATTATGGCATTAGTACTATTGAACCCATCAACAAGTAAACACGAGTTCCAAACGATACAAGAGTTGGCCTGCTTTTATAGGTGCAGGAATTGCCCAAAATTTTTCCAATTAACTCATCGCCGACAATGATCCCCACAACTTTCACGAGTTCAACAACATTGTTGGTTACAAAAGGTTCGGTGGCAGAAGCCATCTCTTGAGGAGGAATTGTCGTTGGCAACTCATCATGTTGCAAACAAAACCCTCTCTCTTTCCCCTCTTCTCCCTCGAAACTTCAAAGAGAATCAATGCTGCAATGCAACTACAAGCACGAGTAATGCCCCAAAAGAATATTCTAACTGCGGATTCAACTACACAGAAAAAGAAAAGGCCAAAAGACAACAAAGAGTCCTCGGTGTCGATTACCATTTGGCTCGTAGCTTATGAGGTCTTAATCACTGTGCGGCTTATGCTTATTTGTAGAAGACTTGCCCTTAACAATTTGCTCCTAAATGATACAGACATGATAGAGGAAAAATTTCCAGCCTCATTCAGCTCTTTATGTTGCAGCAGAGCCCAACCATAATCACGATGATCAGAAGCGACCGACAGCGGGTCCAAATGAATTATCACTGAGACTGCGCATGAAACCAGGGAAAGTTCAGTACACCTACAAGAAAGCTAATGGAAATTGCCTGAGGAAATGCAAGAAGTAAGGAGGCTAATGGAGGCTTGCTAATGAAAATCTGATCTCTTCCGCATAGAAATCAAACCAGATGCCAGGATCCTAGGGAGACAAAAATGTTCGAAAATCAAGTCCTCTAAATGGTTAACTTATGTATGAACTACTCTTATTAGCGTTTGTTTTCCAGAAAATCATAAGAAGAACCTGGTAGTTCGCTTAAGGAAAAGGCGGCCCGCTCATATTCATATCCCTATGCGTCTGACTCAATTTCAAACATTACTCATCAACCTTAACAGCAGAAAGCAAATATAGCTCTATCACTTGAAACTCTTTGGAGGAGTAAAATTCAATTCACTTATTCATTTCAGAGGAGTCCGTCCACCCATTATTCAGGAGACTGAGTCTCTGCTCGCTTTTAGGAAAATATATTAAGAGCGAGCAGGAGGAAAACGCGCAGAGATCCTTTGCAGGATGGGGCTCCTACAAGAAGGGCAATCCTTCATCCCTTGCCTCTCGTGGAGCTCATTGCATGATGAGCACAACACTTGATGGGCACAGGGAAGGAACACCACAGACATCTCTTCCGAGAGACACATCACGCACTCTCTCTCACGCCGTACACCAAAACCCAAGTACTCTTGGAAGTCCACAACCTCCGGCATAAGAGGGTCTTGAGACAAGTTATGAGAGCCCCTTCCTGGGTCTGTAAGCCTGCTGGCATAACTTCCATCAATCCCCTCCAAAGAGCAGCGATTATGGAAGAATCTACCTTCAGCCTCAACTGAGAGATTTCCTTTTCAAGCCTCTGGATATCCTCGTTATTCTTCTGTGATGTGTTTTCTGCATCTGATTTAGTGAGCTGTTCCTTGGATTTTGCGGAAGCCTCTATCTGTTCCGTTTCTTTTCTCAATGAAATGACCTGCACCAATGAATCTTCCTTTGCCTTCTCTTCCCGTTTCAACCTAGCCTGTGACATTTACAATCTCCTATAAAGGCTGGATTATTCCATAGCAATGTTGTGTAAAATAAACAGAGATCAGAAATGTTGTCATCATGGAGTCAACTATGGCGATTTTTTTAAGATGCAGGACCTTAAAATTACAGTGATTAACTGCTTCTTCCATATATTGACTTTCTTCTCTTTTGGTTGTACTATTTAGAAGTATGTTCTAAGGCTCTTGACACATCTAGCCACAATCCCATAACCCAAATTAATACTATCCTGAATGGTTGCACACATCTATTTGCTTGCACAACAGCAAACATTCTCCAGTTACTTTAAACCCAATAAAGAGAAATAAGTTGCAAATACACTCTAGTAGCGTAACATAAAGAATATGTAGGTGGAAAGAAAGTGCTCTCAAAAACCAAGTGATCTATCAGTGCCTCAACCAACCTTTACCTCAGAGAGAAATATTAAGAGTTAAAAGGATAGAATTGTGAATATATTAAATCAAAAAAATCTACTGTTTTAAGAGTATCGATGGTCAATTCTCTGCTGGAGAGGATCATTACCCAGAACCTTTTTCCTGACGACACATGTACTGCACAAAACCCATTTCATGTGTCATGCATGTAAGAACATACCTAAATTAGAACATAAAGCTTATAACACGAGCATGGTGAAGTATATATCTTCTCCGTTGAGACTGTCGGTTGGAATAATTGAAATGGATTCATCTCATACAAAAATTCGTGATAGCATCATCAGAATCATTCAACCGTCTCATGAAATTACCTTGACTAGCTAGGACATTGCCCATAGAATGCAAAAGGCATATTAGATATTGTAAGTTAAACATAATATCGCAAAGCAGCCAGACAAACAAGGAGGGTATTAATTTATAAAAGGACAACGATATAATCTGGCATGAGACTCTTTTCTGAACCCACCCCAAAATAAAAGGGAGTCAGACTTTTGCAGTCACTCAGGTCCAGCCAGAGTGACCAAAGTAGGCTTGTGACATCAATCTGTCATAGCCCAATCGCCTAAATGAAATGAAATTTACACAAACCATATCCAATCATCACAATAATGCCTCAAATTTCTCGTAAGATTCTACAGTCAAGTCACAGTTGAAATCTTACCTCACGCTGATTATGGACATCTTTAGCCTGATCTACATCCTGTATAAGCTGTGCAAACCTGTGTTTTCCATTCACTAGCTCCTCCTGTAACATGGCTTTCTGTTTCTCCCAGGACTGCAACTTCATTTGCGTCTTCTTCTCCCTCTTCAATACCTCCTGACAGCTTGCAGCTGATTCGGCAGCTCTTAACTTGGCAGTCTCCATCTCTTGCCTTAAAGCAGCATTCTCCACCTCAAGCCTCCGGACAGCAGAATTTGCTCGCTCCACTTGGCCACTAGCCTTGCACAGTGCATTCTCCATTTCAGAGAGCTTTTTCATGGTATTCTCCTCCAAAGCCTGCTTCTCTTTCTTCAGCCGCTCAACTTCTTCTTTCTCTTGCTTCAGTGCCTTGAGCTCTGCCTTATCCTTGCTCAGCCTACGTGCAGCCTGCATAACCTTTTGATTGGCCCATTCGGTCCATTCCTGCAACTGATTTTGCAAATCTTGTAATTTTGGACCAAGCTTCAAGATCAACTCTTCTCTCTTATCCCGAGGTGCCCATTGGCCAGAGGTCCTGTCATAGGGTATTCCAGCATAACTGAAATCGGATCTTTCAGCATTACAACTTGTGGAGACAGGGACAGGGTCGCTTTTTGTAGTAAGCGAGAGAGAAAGATCAGGATTGGCAGCCGAAAATGGAGGTGGGTTTGCCAGTGCAGATGCCACAGATGGGCCGCCGACGACAGGTGAATTTAATGGGATTTTAGTACGAGAAACTTCCGGGCGGTGGATATGTTTTCCAAATTGAATACTGCAGAAGAAGGTAATTCTGAACCGTTCGAAAGACTGGCATGACCATTTCCTTGAGCTGCATTAATTACAGCTGCCTTATTTGTTTTCAAGGAAGCATTCTTAGCAGTTGAGTCCGACATGGATTTAAGTTTCTTATCGTACATCAGTCCACCCAAACCGCCAAGCTTCGCAGCCCTTGAGGACCCTTTAGAACCATATGTTCGGTAGTGTTTCTCTAGATGTAGTGACTTTTGACGAAGCGCATAGTCTCTCTTGCTGCCGCCATGAGCCTTTTTGCTACCAAACTTTTCTTCCAAAGCAGGGGCAAGAGATGCGGCTGCAAAATCTGAAGATTTGTTGACGGTAACAAGTGAGCTGGTCACAGTTTCTCCTGATATATTTTGTGCTGGCGAACTTTCTGGCTGGGATAAATTTTGATGTACTCCAACAGTAGGTTCATTTGATTGATAATTATGGGCGCAAGGAGCAGCAGGGATTGCGTTACAAGGATTTGACAACGTCAATTCTGAACTTTTAACGTCCGTCCTAAGCCGGCTTTCGGTGGAGATAGAGGAGCTCACAGTCGAAGCTCCATCACCACCAAAACCATTCAAGGGATCAGCATCCATAGCACAAGCATGTGACACATTCATGTCGCATATCAGTAGGCACCACATTGCATCCCCAGTACTGAAGAAATGCTTTACTTCTCGAAGAACGCAAACAAGTTCAGCAAGAACATACATCTCCAGCTGCTTTAGGTCTGTAAAGTATTGGTCCCTTCCAGGATCAATCTCCACGCCATTTCTCAGGTATTGCAAAGTGTTATCCACGATATTCGACACAATATCCTTGCAGCCATAGCAAAGGCCAGACCGCAATACAGCATTTGTAGCAACTTCCTCAGTGTAGCCACAAGCCACAATTTTCTTAATCGCACTCTTAAATATTGTGTCAAGATTGCTCAACACAAGTTCCTCTAACTGGGTTTCTGTAAGATCACCCAATCAGCGTCCGGCAACACGTCTGCTTCTACTTCTTCCTTATTTCGGCTGGGCCCAACCTCAGACATAACTGCAGCACTGGACAATTCAAGGTCAAGTTTCAACCCGTCAGGAAAATCCTTGTGATTACACGCGCCACAAGGAGCAGCCTGTCCTTGTCCCGTCATGGTCTCAAACTTCTCAGCAGAGAACTCATAACTCACACAATCAATTTGAGGCAAGGACAAAGGCTTGCTCGCATCACTCAACGGCGGATCAGCCCTGAACTTTCTCTTGTTCCGACTCTCGCTTTTTTCTTGGACCAATGCCGAAGGCGACACCTGGCAGCAGGTACTGCTAGTACTATTGCAACTCTTAGCAGAAGTCACCGACGTCATTATCGAGCTGCACAAAAACAATTCCTCTCAAAAGACTAAATCACATTTAATCACATTTATACCATTTTGCCAATCCTCCATCAACACCGATTTGTATTACTCGAGCCCTTCAATGATTACCATAAAAATCAAACGAAAACGACAACGGCGCAGCCATCTAAATAATCGAAGAAGCTCATAACAGCACCATCAAGGCTGACATTGAATCAACTACCCACGGGCCGGTAACGAGAGTTTATCAATTCGACAAAGGAATTCAAAGCGATACCTTATTACTGATTCAACTGAGAGAGTGCGCGGACAAAAACTCCCTGCATTACCAATCGAAATCGCCGATCAAAACCACAAAACAACAAGAAAAATAGAAAAAAGAAAACGAAACCCACGCAAACAACATCTCAACGATCAATGCTCTTCCAAATACCCACTTCGCATCCGGCGCAAATTCTACGCCGTCCCATCGGATTCGGCCGCCCCAATCAAGACCCAGAATCGAGCGACAGATCAAGAAACGAACCCAGAAACGGAACGACATCAAAGAACCCACCACCACCGCCACCCATCCGAAAGATCCCCAAAGGAGTGAGGGAAAAAAAATCGATTTTTGCGGGGCAGAGGAAAAAACCCAGCGTGCGAGAACGATCGGAGACGACGTACCGATTACAGCTAGAGTTCAAGGGGGAGTGACGCGCGACATAGGAGCAAAATCTCAAGGGAGGAGAAATGGGGGAGAGGAAACAGAGCAAAATATTATGTAATCCCAGTCTCCTCTGCCTTCTTTGGTTTTTGAGCCTCCTCTGTTGCAGTTCCGGTTCCTTTATTTATAGTCACCAGCACCCCAGAACCTCTCGGTTGCCCCCGCCCCCTCCCAAAACATGAGGGCGTGGCACAGTTTTTATGCCTCTGCCCTTTCTTGTCCTTTTCTCTCTCTATTTTACCCAAAAATTGTTTGGGTAAGTGTGTGTGTGTTTGGGGGGTTATCCTATTTTAATCGTTTCACCTTGTCAATGAGACCAACCAAACCTAGTGGGAGATTCGATCACCACCATGGTTGGTGGCTAGCTACTAGGCAAGGTGCAATGGGGACCCTATGGTTTGAAGGGAAGTTGTTTGTGTGGGTGTGTGTTTTTTTTTTCCGATGAAAATTCAGAGAAAATTAAAAGTATGAATCGGTGGTCTGGATCTGTTATGACATTGTCGCATATTTGCGGGCGGTG